>VZSG01000202.1:704115-726496 GCA_013398315.1 Nothoprocta pentlandii | reverse complement strand
TGAAGGGATAGTTGAAATTAGTTGATAGTGATTTAATTTGTGTTGCAGATTGCTAATTAAGCTTGTGAAGAGGACAAAAAAATTAATCCATTTAGTTAAGGAGATACAATGATAGATGTGGCACATTTGAGTCATTCACAGCCAGGAACAAATTAAAAGATTCTGCTTTATCTTGACTTTCAGCATGGGGGTTTGTGAGGCTCATGCATGGCTCTGACCACCACAAATACTGCTAGTTTCTGCTAGATCCCAGAATATGGGGTCTTCTAACAAGTCTCTTTAGCCTCCCTGCTCCCCACTGCCACTACACTGTTTCACAGTGACGGGCTGCAAAGCATGAAGGGCAACGTCACCACAGGCAGTTTTCTCCTCCAATGAGGTCCACATGAGACCATCTCCAATGAGATGGCCATGTAGAACAGATCAACATGGGGCTTTGTGAGCATCAGCATCGAGGCTCCTTCCAGAAGGAGTCGTGGACCTTCTACAGGGAAGGAAGGGTGGATAGAAGCACCTAAGCATCTCCCCTGGGATTGCTTCCCAGAAGAATAAGGCAAGAGGTGTCCACTGCAGTAGTCCTATCTAATCCTCCTCTCCATCTCCTCCACGCTACGCGGGCCAGGGAAGGCTATCCAGGGACTCATCCTTGATTTCCGATCTTGATTTTCAAAGACCAAGCAATGGAAAAGCCAAGCTCACACCTCAGTGAGTTGCTCCAACATTTAATTAACCTGTTAACCCCTAAATCACTTCAGGCAGTGGAAATCGTTTTAGAAAATGCCCAGAAATCTTCAAAGAAGAAGATTTAAAAGGCCTAAAATTACTTTGGAAAGTGCAATTCCATATACCCATAAAAAAATCAGTTCCAGTGCTTTCCAAAACTATTGAGAAGATAGGGAAACAATCAGAAAATCATTTTTGTTGTTTTAATCTAAGCTTTTCCTTGAGAAAGCTATGATTCTTTCAGTATATCCCAGCTTCCAAAGGAAGCTGCTTAGCTCCTGACTGGATTTCTGTCACAGCTTGTTTGGAGAAGCCACCATGAAATTGGAAGATGCTCCAGGCTGGGCAGGTTGCAGAGCAGGGAGGGACCTGTTTAATGGCAAACCACTTACTGAGGACACGCAGCTTGTCTGGTCAGAGGTACCATCTGCCCCTCCTTTCCTTCATCCCGCTGTCTTCTTCCTTTATCCATTTAATTTGAGGAGTCATGCTTCCAAAGGCCGGCACAATCCAGCCAGCCTCCCGCCTCGGCAAGATGAAAGGTGCCTCTCCCACTGTGCAGCAGATCATATTGGTTCCATGTGAAATGGAATTTGGGTTTCATCCCCTGGCAACCTGCCTCTCCCCTTTGCAAACAAGGTGGGAAGAGGCAAATCAGTGCACTGGGAAGCCAGGGTGGGAAGCTCCATTCCCAGCCAATGCTGGGGCAAAAGGCTAGCAGATCCCTGGATGTTGAGGGTTTCAAGGGGGCCAGCTCAGTTGCTCCTCTGTCCACACACCCTAACAAAGCTCTTTTTCTAGGAGCTAAAGATTTCACAGGGCAGCAAAAACCACCACTCCCCACCATTACCCAGCTTGAACAGAGAATCTTCCTATTTTTGGAAGGTTTGGTGTTCCAGGGACACTGGACAGCTGAAGAATGTGCATAGCCAAGATTACTACCCTGGAGGAAGTATGATTTATTTGTTAAGGTAAGTAGCCTCCAATTCCAGAGCAGCCACAGCAAATTTTAGTTAGGCATGCCCATAACTCCCATAATTTGGGGTTTGACCAGTATAGTTTTGAGAAAGATGGAAAGGATTTGCAAGGTAAATATCTAAGCTCCTATGTCAGTAAAGAGTAATTAAGAGACACATTACTCCCGAAGACGAAAATCAGGCAGAAGGCTTCACTATAACCACCACCAACAGGACTAAAATTTGGCTCTACCTCTGCAGCTACTCTGAGCACAACACATCTGGCCCTGCAGCTGCCATTCTCCATGGATTCTCCCTCCCAAATGAGACCAGCCCCTGTTTTCAGCTCTGCAGCTGCAGAATTCTAACACACAAATGATCCCGAGATACTAATATAACACTGAAAGCACCAAAGAACCGCTTGCAGAGCCCAATCAATACCTAGTACTGCAGGATCTAAGATGTCTTAAAAAGAAGGAAAAAAAAACCCCAACACATACACAACCTTTCCCCCACTTGAAGTTGAGATCTACAAAAACAGGTAGGTCCGAGACCAACAAAACCTGAACGTTGATTAATGTGAAGTGCAATCAATACCTTGGGATACTTGTATGAAGATGACTGCTTCAAACATCGTATCACAGAATGACTGAGGTTGAAAGGGACCTCTGCAAGGACAAAGAGTCCAATCGCCCTGCACAAGCAGGGTCACCTTGACATCCTGCCTAGACCCATGTACTTGTATTCCCAGTTGTTAATGCCGCTGAAGTTGGAGCAGCTCCACAAAAGTCCTTCACATTGTGACAGCTCGGCCTCATTCTCTTTGGGGACATTGTGTTTCCGCATCTATTTAAAAAAATAACTAGGCAAGTGTGAACACAGCTGAAGCTGTGGAGTCCAACAACATATCAGACCATTTCAGAGATGAAGCAGCTTCACTCCATGCAGAGTAACTACAGGTAAGAACGCAGCTCTCGAGTAGTTAAAGCCCAACACTTGCCCGTGGGAATCCTTAACCACAGTTAGGCCCCAGAGATACAATGGGATTGTCTGGATAAAAGTTGATTAGTCCACATTACAGGGATTAGCATTTCTTTTGAACTTTTAACAACTTTGTTATGTCTTTTACTTGCCTTTTTATGTCAGGTGCCAAGTTTTCTTTTTTTTTTTTTAAAAAGGAAATTTTTAATTCTCCCTATTACCAATAGATAAAGCCCTGACCACACTTGAAAGGCAGGGGAGTCAATAACATGTGGGTGTTGGAAATGCCACAAATCCTATTGGACTCGCTCTGAGTGCCTTGAGCCACCTTCCTTGGTAACGGGAGCGCGGCTGGAACCCACAGCAGCTCCGGGGTGCTCCGTACAGAAACCCTGGAACACGCTGCAGCACAGAAGGGTCCCTCTGGGCAAGGAAAGAGGGGGCAAGGCTGTTTGGATGGTTCAAAAGGAGCCAAAGGAAGAGCAGCTGGAAGAGATGGCGCAGGGCAGAGCTGTCCCCCGTGGAGACTGTCTAGACTCAAGCTAAGAGGAGGGTGGATTCAGCTCGGGGCTGGCCAGTAGAAGAAGGAATGAGATCCATATGCAGGGACTCCATATGTCCTTGGGGGAGAACTGTGGGTGTCTCCAGGTAAACTTGAGCTTGACAAGATGGCAGTAGAGATGGGGGTGGTGTGATCATTAACCTTGGCCCACAATGGCCAAGAAAGCTAGTGCAGATGTAGCTCGAGTGCTCCGTAGATGTAAGATGAGCTCTGGTGCTCTTGGTGGACTCCAAGACCAGCAGTTATGCCAAGAATTTACACATGCAAATGCCTTGAGAAGAATTACAAAATGAAAATAAGTGGAGGGGGAAAAATGAGGAGAAAATAGGAATGAAGCTTGTGCATCTCCCACTATTCCTTTGCAAGTCTTCATCAGGTTAGTTGCTTTCTCTGGAAAATGTGTTGTGTTGCCTGCAAGGATGCAGCTCAGATAGAGCAGGAGTCCTGCTCTGAGCCCAGGACTGCCATCAAAGGGCTTTCACCCTCCTTTAAGCTTGGGTGCTTCATTTATCTAAGCAGCTTTAAAAACACAAAGCTTGAATCATGTTCGTCTCAGTTGGGAATGTGCTTTTATCCTGCTATGAGCCAGCATCCATCAGGATCAGGGCTGAAATCACAAAGCACCTTCCATCTGGGACCTGAAACTCAGAGGGAACATGCGTTGACAGCCTTAGGAATCAATATGCTAGACCACACAGCCCCAGCATGAAATACTGCTCAGCATCCAGGACTACGCTCACCTCATACTGGGATCAGCGGAGAAGCTGGGAATGATCCAGCCCTGTTTGTCCATGTGCAGGAGCATTTTCCCACTTTGGCAGTTTGGGCTCAATGATGTGTGGAGGACAGGTTCTGTCACAGGATCTTCTGGGCAGTGTTTTAACCAGCCCAAGAAATACCAGCAGCTTCATTAATCCACAAGTCTACGGCATGAAATTCAGCTGAATGATGACTATAGCACTGTGCTGCTTTAGCCTCAGACAATAGGCTGGACATTGTTTGCTATCTTTAAAATACTGCAATCAAAGAAATCCATGTTGTTTCAGCACAAGCTTGTTTCAAATTCACACCCAACAAGAGTTATGAAAAAACAGGAACATCAAGCACAAGAACTACACTGTCTTGAATTGAAGACAGTAATATGTGTAGCAAACTCCCTTTTTCTCCCCCTCCATATAGATACAGAAAATAACTGACTCTGAAATTCTGTCCAGAAAAGATACAACCCCCAAAACTAAAAGGCAAAGGCACAGCAAGAAAACAAGCTGTGTCAGGCTCACTTCTAGGATCAGCAGTACAAGATGCCAATGATTTCTTTCAAGGAGAAAAGCAAGCCACGTGTCCTTTGGGCTCCCAGACACTGTACCGGGCATTCAGGCGAAGCAGGAAACACCCCCGAGCCCAATGAAACATCAGCTGAAAGACTCAAGGAGAGAACACAAGGCTATCGGTGCTCAGCTCAGCAAGCAAGGTGAGGGATTCGAGCTTTTGTGAAAGAGAAGTGCAAACACTCTCCGACTGCACACATGAAAAAGCTGCCTCCTCTCCTGCTGCCTTCCCTCTGTTCTTGCCAGTCAGACATCGCAGCGTGAGCGGGGAGGCGGCTCCTACAGCACATTTCTGTGGCTTCAGCCACTTGATCCAGTGAGACACAGACTCTATCAAACAAGGACAAAAGGCTCATTTGCACTCCCCAAGCAAACATGCTGTCTCAGGAACCAGACAAGGGACTGGATGCATCTCGGAAAAGCACATACGTAGGGAAGTTTAAAACTAATAAACGGATCCTTGCTATTATTATTAAATACTCCTACTGCTGTAATGCAGGATGTAGCTGCTGAGATCAAAGACTCCTCGTTCTGCATGAGCATACATAATAATGAGATGATTCCTACCCCAGAGCACGTACAAGAGCATGGCCAAGGCAAGGGGAAGGGGCGGATGAAGGCAGCTATCTCGGGTCAGCAAGCGGCAGAGCTTTGCCGGGTGCTCTGAGTGCAAAGTGCGGCGTTTCAGCAAGCCAGTTTGTCTCCTGGGAGGATATGGGAATGCTGTCGCCCTGACTTTGCTCCCGATCAGCACTCTGCAATCTCAGGAGTGGGAGACTAGCATTCGCCACTAGCAGACTCCAACGTTCACGTGCCAACCTGCTCAGGATCCCAGTTTCCTTAGTGCTGTGTTTCTGTCCCACGAAGTGAACACAAAATGCCCTAAAATGCAAGAGCTTGCTGTGCAATAGCACAAAGTGCTGCAGAACACTATCCTGCTTACTTGGAACTCTGGCATCCACCGCATAGCAATGACATGGCTTGGGGCTGTAAAGTAAAAGGTGGCCCTGTCACCTAGCCTTTATTTCAGGGTCCCGCCTGGCACAAACTGCTGCAAATCTGAGGGCTCTGTTTACGAACATAAGCTCCCGGAGGGGGACAGCAGACACAAGCTGATAGAGTATCTGGCACCACAGTCTCACGCTTTGTGACTTTGGGATGATGTGTGACATTTTAGATTTGCAAATATTGTACATGCCTATGGAATAATTCTCCTAGTTCTCCATAACAACCTGTTTCTTTTCAGCAGAAACATAATCACAGTCAGGTTATCAGACTTCAGAAAGTCAAAGCAGCATTTTTTCAGGTAAGAACAGAAAACAGTACTGCTTTTTTCCCCCCACGTTTATGAGCAGAAACTAGTTTACTGAAATGTAGTTAGTAGAAGGGATTATATACTCAGAAATACATATGTCTTCCCTCCAAGTGTCTGCTCCTACAGGAAACAAGATCAAGAGCGGATGCTGCTTGGGGTCCCTTGGCAATCAGAAGTCCTGCAGCCTCGTCATGATCCATCCTGCAAAGAAGACAGAGGAATAAGCACAAGATACTCATACTGAAATACACTTTTCTCATATAACTCCGGTCTTCCTCTGGGCTGCAGCCTCCAATTCACTGCAGCTGTGATTCAGGAACATCTATATGATAGGTTTACTTACTGATTTTTTTTTTCCCCACTTAACCAGAAAAAAAAGTGCTCTGCTTTGGGGCCTCTACTGTTCAAACTCTTACTTAAGATAGACCTCAAAGGCACAGGGCAGGTTTCTGAGATGAGTGGGAAAAACCTCTAGAAAGTTCAATGCTTTCGTTAGTATTCAACACAACTCTCATGAAAACACTCTGGGGCTGATTTGCCCACAGAGTGCAAATCAGGTCTAAAGCCACTAAGTTCCCCGAAATGGCTGCAGCAGTGCTGATTTTCATTATCTGATGCTGTGCTTTGCCCTTTTGACTAAGAAATCAAGCATTCTGCTAAGTATAGACTGAAATATGCTTCTTCTCATTGCTTTGTAACAGTGACATACAGCGAATTTGGAAGTACTTCCAAAATGAAGGCAGGGGGGCATCCTGTGCTTTTAGACGTGGCCTTCTGTGAAGCATTTGCTGTTGATTTTAAACAGAGCTGGCCTTGGAATTACACATCATGGAGGAGTAAGTCTGCAGGGGGGATGAGGGATAACCCAGACCACCTATGGGCTGCCATGTCCCCAGTTTGCTTGTCCCACAAATACAACGTTCATCCTCAAACAGTCATGCCTGAAGGAGCAAAAAACATGCTCTTCACAAACGCTGCCTGCCAGCATCCACTTCAGCAGAGTGAAAAAACACAGCAAAGCAACTAATTCTAGATCCTTGCTGTATTTTTCACTCTGGTAGCCTGATGTCTATACAACACAATTAAAAAATAACCTCATTTCTGTGAGGGGGAGTCCCCTGCAGCTACAAGCTACAGAAGTATGGATGTTGTGTCCAGTTCCCTAGACCCCTAACCAAACCTAGACCCACTTAACCTCAGTGCTAGACACACATTTGGTTGGGCACTGCCTAGGTGCTCCCAGAAAGCACTACAGTCAAGTGAGCAAGGGACTGGGGAAGGCAGAAAAAGAGCCCTGGAGAGGAACTGGAGCTTTGTTAGGAGAAGGCAAGCACTAAGGGGAAAGCCCATAGGAGGCAGTGTGTAAGCTGTGATGAGGTAGAACGTGCTGTGTGCCTTTTGCTGTTCAGCATTCCCTTGGCCTCCAATGTGTTGTTTCACCTAATAAACATGATTTCAAGGAGGCTGTTCCCAGTGTGCATCAGAGCTCCCACAGGGCAAGAAGGCAGGAGTGCAGGTCCCATGTAGATGACCAACACTGTGGCACCCTGTTTCTGCTCCACGGGACAGGCAGCAGCCAGAGGCACATGTCTGAAAGGGAAGCAGAACAAGAATTCAAAAAAAGGGGGAGAGGAGCCACTAGATCTCCACAAGGTAACCACTCAACAGTGGGGCTTAGTGAAAAGACCATTTTTGCATTACCAGTGCAGCCAAAGCCCTCAGTGTCCCTTGGGACATACTCAGGCCACATGGTCGACACAGAAGCCCTGTTGTGGCAGGCCCATGTTTTTATAGCAGCCCAGCCACTGTTTACATGAGCAAAACCACATCCACCTGCCAGCTCTGGAAGAGCCAGCTGTATCTCATTTCTCACTGAACACCTCTCCATTGCAAATACAACTGCTAAATCCTCTGCCTTCAGTGCACATCTGTATCTTGGTCATTTCACCTTCCTTGAGGCATCCGTGGCACCAGCCCTTGATATACCACCATATCCTGCTCCTCTTCCAGCATCCTGACTTAAAAACACTCAAACATTGGAGCCTGCTGGACCTCTAAGCCTGTATCTGAACACAGCTATGTAACTACATCCTTCTAGGACAAGCAACAAAGCTCTGGAGAGCACAAAGCTGGAGCGCAAAGAAAGCTCCCAGCTTGGATTCATTTTCTCCCATGCTTAGCTTGGGAGACACTTGCTCTCCCAGATCAGTGTGGGAGGATCACACTTGGCCTCTTCAGACGTGAGATGCACTGCACTTCCCTCTTTCAGTCTGTGATCTACCCTCTCATTTCCACTATAGTAGCTGGGCTTGTTATTGCTGCCATCACCTGATATGCTGCCCAGGTACATGCCAAGAGCTGGACATGTACGTGTGGTACCTCCAAACAACAAAAGCAGCCAAACTGCTGTTACCACTTAAGCTGAAGAGTGAAGCCTCTTGTTGGGGGCTGTAATAATCAAACCTCCAGGGGACTGTGTGACAAATCCTTGTTTGGTACCAAACACACAGGCACCATCCCACGCCTCTGCCGAGCAGCAACAATTCTTCTAAAGAAGAGAGCACAGTCCAACCCTGTGAAATCAAATAGATTATATCGGCTCCCTAGGAGAATGCGCTGCTTATCCACCAGTGGCCACACACTCATGCATAATGCACTTACAGTCACTCATGAAAATAATGTATCAGTGACATCTGAACCGTTCGAGCAGAACGTGGGTCACAGGAGATCAGAGATGGAATTTCTTTATTGCTCCACTGTTGCTGTTTGGTTATGTTTCTCTCATTCAAGGTTAAATCATTTCTGCTTGGAACAATCATTGCATTCTGCATTACATGCTGGCAAAACTACTGCCCCGCCTCGGGCTGGGAAATGCTGTGCACCTCTCCGGAGGATTTCTCTGCAAACCTCTTCCTTCTCCAGATGAGCTCCTCTACACCCTGCATTTCCCACTAATTTGTGAACTGAGAATTAAATCAGAGGGAAGGTCCCATTAACTGCTGGTTAGAAGAGCCTGATAACACTGCAAATTGATTTCCCTGTTACTACAGAAGAAACAGATTCCTTCACTGGAAAGAGTGACACCACTTTCTTACCATGCCGAGTTCTAGCAGCCCATCAGAAGGGAGGCAAATTGCTGTCGCTTGCCAGGATACTGTTTCTGAGCACGTGAGTAGCTACTGATGGAGGGGCATGATACGCCCTCAGCTCAGTGAGGGAGATAAATCCAGGCCTGATGCTTGGAGACTGGTGGTTCGGTTTGTTATTTGCTTTCAGGAAGTCTGTACCTCTCCAGCACGGCCTCTGATCTAAGGAAAGGTCTCTTGTCTCAGCACTGAAGGGCTTCAACAGCTGCCTCCCTCTGTCCATAGCTGGATTTATGCCAAGCCTGGCCATCACCACGACACATTATAGCAGCTGGATGTTCTTCTTCCTCAAGGTTTGCCTCACCAGGCTCAAATCCTGCAAGACCAGCTGTGCAGAGCTCAAGGTCACCATGCAGCCAGGACTGAGATGGAAGAGAGGACCAGCATCACACATTTCAGTTGAAAAGCTCTTGGTGGAACATCCATTTGCCCCTGGTACTCCAGATTTGATGAGCAGGTGTCCATCTAAAGCTAGCTGGAGCATTCAGCTCAAATCTAAAGTAAGGCTTAAGGTCAACCTCCTGCCCAGCTGCAGAAATGCCTCCCATGTCATCCAGGCACTCTGCTCAGGGAGAAGGCTACAGATCCTTCCCGGCCTATGAAAGGAGGACCACCAGAATATTCAAGCACAGCCCAGTATGGCTTGGGAGATCCCAGAGTAACAGGGAAACTGCTTCTCTCAAGCACACTGAAATCTTCAGGCCTAGAAGGGGGAGATTAGGCCAGAATCACCATAACTATCATATCCACCTCAATTCCCCCAGCTGTTTCGCTTCACTGGTGGTTGAAATGATCTTTGTATGCTCAAAGTGAAGCTCTGCTCTCCTGCAGTCATCTCCCTGTGTGGTTTATCTGCAGGGACTGAGCCAGGATCTCTTGACCTGCAAACATAAGTCTCTCCTACTCGAGCTCAAAGGTCAACATTATTAGCCCGGCAGCAGTAGCAGGCTTCAATGCTCTCTATGTGCTCAACCACTGGAGAGGTGGGGAAAAGTTACAGCAGGTTGACACTGGGAGAAAAAATTCTCAACACATCACATTGATCATACTGACTTCTATTGATATATATTAGCAGAAAGAAATTTGGAGTGCAGATGAAGTTTTATTTGAAAATAAAAACCATTTGATTTGAAATATTAAAAAACTCCTCTTGAAGGTCAGTTCTAAAACTTGCGTATAGAGCAAGTCTGTGCCCACAATGACACCAAACCACCTTTTTTGCCCGCCTTTCAAAACACCTGTCAACAATATTACTTGGGTTGGTTTGAAATGATTCCTTGAATTCTGCAATGGAGACAATGAGCCAAAACTTCCAGTACTTGTAAAGCTTGTAAGAATGGGCTACACCTTAAAGCCTCTGTCCAAACTTAAGCATATCCTAACATTTCTTTAAAATCTAATCAGCAAAGCCGCCGCATCCAGAACATCCCCAAGCTGGGCTCCAGCTTTTCCACAGGAAGGCCCCCATCAAAGTGCTTCATTTTCTACCCCAGGCAGCCTTGGGGGACTTGGTTGCCTCCAGGGAAGCAGAGCAGACAGATGCCAGCCAGCTCCGCAGGTAGGATTGCAATCCAGCCAGCAGCGAGAGCATCCAAGCCCTCAGCCTGCACAGGGTTACAGACCTAACACAGATACATCCAGGGAGGTCTGCAGTGTAGCTGTGCCACCAGCTGCACTTTAGGCCAGGATTGTCATTTCCAAAGCTGCCATAGTCGCCAAAGAGCATTCACGGATGTGCGGGGGTTCCCCAGCCACCCCTGTCTATCCTTTGGGATGCAGCAGGAAAACAGTAGAGAAAGGAAGCTCTGCCTCCTCCCTGAGCATGAAGGAAACCAAAACCAAGTGCACATGACATGGGAAATGCATAACCACGACTTTTTCCTAAAGTTCATCATCAATCACCCTTCTTCCGCTGATTCATACCCATAAGTTCCAACTCCTACAAAATTGAGACCTTTATTAGATCAGAAATGCCAAGGCGCTGCCAAACTTTAGTCAAATTTTCTCTCTTCCAGAAGATGAGGACAAACCAGAGTACCTACGGCAATTTCTTTTTATTCCCTATAAATTTCCACACGACCAGGCTGGGATGGGAAAAGGAAAGACAACACCCCATTTGTAATCATAGTAAAAAGAGGAGCAAGCCTTTTCCAGCATAAAAATCAAGACAAAAATAAATACTGTGTCAAAAATAAAATGAAGCAGCAGCACAATAAAAAACAGCAGTAATTTTCACCAGCAGTGCTCACTGACACCAGATAGCCAAGCCTCCGCTGGGATAAATGACAGAGAACTTCCTATGATAAACTAATAAAAGAGATTTCTATGAGTAATCATTGATTTGACAGGAAGTCAAACAAATCTATCCATCACCGCTGACATGTGTCTACAACCTTCCAAACAAAGCAGCGTCTACAGAGAAAAATTGAACAAACTGCCCACACGGTCTCAAATGCCACATAAAGACAACCAGCGTCAGGCGCCTCGATCGAATGTTCCCCGTCATTCACTCCCGGCTCCATCTTTGATCCCTTCTGGATCCGCTTCTGATGCCTACAGAAAGGAGACACCGTAGGCCTCTCCTCCCACATCTTGCTGCTTCGAAGCGATAGTCTCAAGCTACAAACTGCTGAGTGGATCTAGCCACTCTTTCCTGTCCATGGATGGACAACGATGCTCCAAGCTCTCCGGATGTCTACCAGGTCAGACTCAACCCAAATGATTCTTGGCCATTACAAGTGCTTGAGACACCGAGTGCAAACCAAACTCTGCTTCATCACAGACCTTAGCACTGGCCTTTGTGGAACAGCTGGAGCCCACCCTTTGGCACAGGAGGACAGGGACATGGCCATCTCCCCTCCTTTAATTCTAGAAATCTAGGAGCAACTAGAAAATGAAGTGAGATGTTTACATTCCCACTCTCAGCTGCTCAGGAGCTACTTGATGCAACCTGTCTGCCCTCGTTTCCTTCTGAGACACCACAAAGCATCATCACTGCCAGAGAGCAGAGCCTCAAATCAATGCCAGGTTTTTCCAATACGGCCTGGAAGTCAGGGCTCAGCTCCCAGGACAGCACGTCTGTGAACTCAAAGCACAGCAGTAATGACAGGAATACAGCAATGACAACAAACAGGCCTGAGTCTTTGCACCAAACCAGATGGGTCATTTCCCCTGTTTTGGCTGATGACTTCTACCCACTGTATTAACAGTGGGTCCTAGAACTTTGAGGCCTACCTATTCCCAGAAAGAGAGGAAAATTGCCCCATTCCTTGGGAGACAGGAAACATGGGAGCTCAAGCCTGGGCCACATTTACATTCATGGCTCAGCTGGACCCACAACATCTCACAGACTCTAACTGCTTTGTGCTGATGCTGCCTGCAGCCACGGTAATAGCATCCCCAGGAACTGCAAGGCAAAGCAGAAGAGCTGACAGGGCTGGGAAGTCACTCAGCACGGCCAGGCTTCAGGCAAGCTCCCCAAAGTGCCTGCGCAGCTCCCTGAGCTCCCAGTTTTCACAAAGAAAGCCAAAAAATTGCAATACCTCAGCCCCCAAGCAAGCTGACTCTCAGGGCAGCTTGTGCAAACAGGGCACCTTGCAGCAAGCAAATCACTAGCAGGGTCTGAAGGCAATCAAAGGCACTTCAATTAGAAATGCAGATAATCCCTCACTGCTGATTCAGGACAGCATGAGCTTAGTACTAACCTGTGCAAACATAAACACAACCAAATTCTTTAATCATCCCACAATCAAAACCTCCATGCCGCGCTGGTGGGGCTGTCTGTGCATCTGCGCTGGCAAAACAGACAACTCCCAGCTGACACCACCATGCTCATCAGCAGGACACTTGCACTGGCTTTAATGATCATATAAAAATACAAGGTATAAAACCCTGCTTCAACCTCTCTCCAAGAAGCTCTGTTGATGCATACAGAATCAGTAGGCAGAAATTAACAGCCTTTTTTTAGGTTTTTTTTCTGATTTCAAAACCAGTGTTTGATCTTCAGGTCCCCGGGGCCTAGATGTTTATAATATTCCAATGCAACCCAAACCGAGGGCATACCTTTCTTCAAAAAGGCCCTGCTGTTAGACTCACCCCTTTTTAAGCAAAGTAGACAGAATTAATTCCGAAAAATTACACTGTTTCTCAATAACATAAGATTTAAAACCTCAGAGTCTGCACAAAATTTGCAAGTCATCCACATAAAGTCAAGCAAATAAAGCCCCCTCAAGAGCAGCACTGAATTTTTTTTTTAAACAGTGTTTTGCTGTCAAAGCCCTATTCACTTCACTTTTTCTTAAAAAGCAAACGAAATACCTAATGATCTCAGTCTTTTTTGGGGGGGGGGAGTAAGGAGAAAAGAACACCAAGATTTCCTGGAAAATTCTACTATTAAAGAAAAAAACATTACTGTGAGTTTATGCTGATGTCACCTGCACAGCTAATATGCAAAATGGAGGGAGATGTGTCATCTCCATGCTCTGACCCATCCTATTCTCTCCAAGGTAGTCACTTCTTACTGAAAAGAGCTTCAGCTTGCCTGGGGTTTCAGGAAGAGCCTTCACCTATGAACCTCACAGGCAGGTTGCCACTTCTTGTAGAGAGGAGAGGCAGGAGAGAAAAAAGAGAACGATTTAAACAGGGAGGAACTGAAACAGGAGAGAAAAAAAAAAGAAAGATTTAAGCAGGGAGGAATAAAAACAGCTGTGAAACCATCAGTGAAAAATACCTTCTTCATGGAAGCAGGAGTGGGAAGAAGCTGTTGCATGAATCTTGCATTCTCAGAAGCTCTTTCCTCTTCCATTTCCCTCTCATATTAATTAAAAGCTTCCTTCATTTTATTAATCTGCAGGAGCTCAGACTTGGAAAGCCTCTCCTATGCCCTTCTCTATCCTTCAGGGTTGAGGGCAGAACACCAAGTCTGCTGGGTGCCCTCCCCAGCTCCTCTGGCCATAAGGCCCTTATGATCTCAGCTCCGTGCTACGAGCCCTCTTTGAGCTACTCCAGTTCCGAGTTGGGACCACAAATGGCAAATAAGGCCCCCCCCAAAAGTCAGGAACATAAATTACCTCAACCCTTGCATACATCCTGGGCACATCAGTAAAAGACATTCAGGAGAAATACACATAAAAGGGCTGTTCTTTTCCCCCCATAACATGATGAGATTTGGTAGAAAACAGATTCGTGCTTTTCAGACTCCTTTCCTCAGCATGGCCAGCAGGCAATAAGATAAGAGAGTTTCCCAGGGATATTACATCCTGGCCAGGGAGCAGCGACTGAAACCATCAGCAACAAACACAGCGCAGAGCTGAAAACTCCAGATGCTACTAAAATAACAGCTTCTCATTTCACTGCAGTTGAGATTTTCTAGCACCTTGCAAGGTTTTTGGCTGAGTCCCTCTGACAACAGCAGGCTGCCAAGATGCAGCGAGGCAGCAGCAGGCGATGGCAGGATATGGGAGAAAGAGGAAATGCAAATATTTGGGAGACTGGCAAATATTCAGGAGACTGTCCCAAAACAGAGACAACAGGGCTGTTTGAGACCTGGAACTTAAAAGCTCCAGTAGGCAGCTCAAGGAATTGCAGATGAGTAGGGAACTCTCAGCACCTATGTGGGAGGTGGATGGGGAGGCACAATGTGATGCTTTATCTGACCATTAGCGAGTTGTTTGGGAAATGCCCCCATGTTTGACTTCCTAGAGAGCTAATGATCTACCAATCATCCCACCTAATTTCTAAGGAAAAGAAAAGCTAGAGTCAAGTAGGAAGTGTCTGTCAGATCTCTTCAAAGGAATGGGGCAGGAGATGGACACAAAATGCCAAAGGAATCCCTTGAGACTAGCTGTTAATTCACTGACACAGCCAGCATGTACATACCCAAAGTACAGGAAAAGTCACAGGGAATGGGTTTTGATGCTCTTCACCACTAGATGAAAGGAAGAAAACCACTCATGAAGGTGCTGGCACAAGTTAATAGATGGGTTTTCCATGTAATCAAGAGTAGCAGACTGTGGTCCTAATTGGCATGGAGGGAAGGAGGAGGCGAGATGGAGCTCTTAGTTCCTCCTCCACTGTTCTGAAATCAGGAAATGCCAAATGTTGATACCCTCCGTAAATATCTATTTAAAAACATTGCTTCCCCCATCCTTCCTACTGCCTAGCCTCCCACACCAGCCGATTTATGAGCAAACACGGCCGTACCTCCTGGCTCAGCGCTGGCTCATGGCAGCAAAAACCATCACTGTTCAGAAACTGACCTTCAGCTTTGGTGTTTTTATCATGCCTGCTTTTGCACGCTTCCTCCCTAGGGGAGCGAGTACCTAAGAAAGTCTCCTGATGAGCCATCTGCAGGAAAGAGCAGCCAACCTCCCTCTCCCAAAAAACTGTCACCCAGAGCGTGGCTGCAGAACAAAGAGCTGGTGCTAGAAAGGGTCTCTGCACACACCAAAAAGAGCAAGAGAAACCTCATCTCCTAAGAATCAGAGATTACTAACAATATCAGTGTTACTTCTGTCAACGTGTCAAATTTATCTGCCAGCCTCAAATTTCCTTTTCATTAAGCTCTTACCCTCCAAGAGTCCTATGTGCTTGTTTTCATACAGATGCCCCCAGTACATGGCACAGTCACCCACAGGGGGCCCTAACTTCTTCACTAGAATCAGCATGAGACAGCAATACCTTATTCTTCAGGCCAAGTCTGCTGCTGCTTGTGTCAGAGCCATGGACTTCCTTCTGCTGCAAGATTCCTGTGTGCAGCAAGAGCAGGGACTGCAGACTGGTCTCCCACAAGAGCATCTCAACATCAGGCAGGAGCCTGAGGCATCTCTCCATCTGCACCGAAGAACAAAGCAGTTGCATCAAATTGTGAAGCTGAAAATATCCAAAGGCTGCTGACAAGCAGAAGAGAAAATCTGAGTTCAGAACTGAAGAGCCACCACGTCCCAGGGGAGCTCTAATCACTGGAATATCGCACCTACAGAGAATAGGAGAGAGCTATTTCCTATTCTATTGCTGTTGGCTTTCTACAAGCCTTGCTGCCTAGGCACACTTGCTAGATCTGGCTCAACTATTGAAAGCGGAGGAAGAAAACTTGATTACAGGATTCTGCTGGGGATGTAACCCTGAATATCTCTGGACAAGGGCGGGCCAGTGCCTGACCTACCCCAAAAAAGGCAATATCAGCTAAGGTGGGATTCCGGGCATCTCCACGCTGGGCTCGCTTCCTCAGAACCATTTGCAGTCAGCAGAGACCTACTGATTTAGGCCCTTGTCTCTCCACACATGAAAGGGGGTACTAGCACCTCCAATCATACCAAAGGTTCATTAAGGCCTAATGAAGACTCAGTAGCTCTCTGCTAATGAGCTAATACAGCCACAGACCTCTACAGACCTCTAGATGGCAGACTAGAATTAAGGCACAGAGGATGGAGATAATTGGACCATACTTTCCAGAGGGATAACAAAGGTGCAAGTGGAACACGGCTTGAAGATAAACAATGTTACGCCAGAAAAGACATCCCAGCAGGAAAATGGACTGTATCCTATCAAGTGCCAGAAGAAGGTTTCTGGAGGAAAATGGGATCAAAGCTGGGAAACAGCAGAGGTAAAAACTTGAAGTGGGAACAGCATGTCCCAGGAGAGCTAGGACACAGAAAGCTCTCAGGCTGACAGTGGTTGCAGATTGTGCTGAGGGTCCTGACTGAGGTCCTAACTGCTCCTGCAGAAGCATCTGTTCATATCAGACAAGACAACATGGGACAAGGACAACTGAGGCAGTACTCAGCTCTTACCAAGCCAAGCTCGCAGCAGAGGATGTCAGATGAGAAATCATCTGACCAAATGATGTCATATATGACCAGATGATGTCATATAATGACCAGAAAGTATTTTACTTCATAAACATAAATGCTACCCATTGCCTCTACTGCCAGCTGATATTTCACATAAGCCATAAAAAAATTCCCCCCAAAAAACACCTAAGCTCTCCCCTAGCAAGGACTGATGATCAGATACAATCAGATACCTACGAAATGAAATACCAGAAGTTCCCCACTCCAACTCCATCCTATTTCTGTTCTTAGCAAAAATGGGATGTCTGTTAATGAAACAAAATGATTCCAAACCCTTCTCCAAACCTATTTTGTGGCAAGGTATCAGCTGGAATAAACACATGAACATGGTATTTTCCCTTCTGCAGGGAAGACCAGCCAAAAAAAAGAATGGCTTTTGCTCTCTGAATAAGCAGCCAGGGAATTCTTTAGCACACTGCGAGAGAAAATTTGACTTCTCACAAATGATATTTTGTGAGCAAAGAGTTGCTTTTCAGTTTTGGTTTCAGTATTTTTTGTGATATGTGGAAGAAGGGGAGAATTAGCTTCCACTGAATAACCTGAGCTGTGAAATCTTCTGCTTCTTGTCTCTTGCAAAGGCACCTCCCACCAGCAGCATTTCAGCTGCTTTATTCCCTTACTCTCTCCCGAAGATTAGGCTTCCACAATGAACATCATGTCTCACAGGATGCCCCAAGAGTTGATGCACTAAGAAGGAAGAGGATGGGATTATTTAAACTGCTACATTTGAGTATCTCTGCTCCCAATAGGATATTCTTTGAGAGCAGGAAGTTATTTGGGACATTTGGTTACATGTCACCACTGTCATAAGTGTTCCCATCACCAGAATAGCTTCTGGTAAGCTTTGTTACCATTTCATTTATCTTTATTCAATAAAGTGACACATACAGTGGAAATGATTTGCATTTTGATTTTCCTAATGTTTCATTCGACTATTTTGCAGATGGATTATTTTGGCTTTTCATCTCTCTCTCAAAAAGATGATTTCTATATGGGGGAAAAAAATCCTGCATAAAAAATTCTAAGCAATCAAAATGAAGCATCTCCAAACCTGTCAAAAGGCCTTACCTCAGTTTAAACCCCACCAAAACATCTTCAGATTTGTGCATGTTTACAATAAGCAGTTTGGTCTGTCTCCCATCAATTTTACGTAAAAAAAACACAATCTTTCTGTTAAACAGTAAGGCTTTCAGTGAAACAGCTTTCTCCTTCCTGCCATCACAACTATGAGCAGAACTGCAGACCTCTTCATTCAGGGAACTCAGGTATGACCTCAGCTCAAGAGCATCTTGCCTCCCATCATTTCAGCTCCACTTGTAGGTGGTGCTTCACCAACTGGCAGGCTGAATGCTGCAACAGGTTGTACTGATTAGGTTCAGTGGGAACATATGTCTTTTCTCTTTCCAGAAGGTGTTTTTTTTTTTTACATCCCTGCAACCTCATCTCCTTGAGACCACCGAGTCTCCCCCTCTAAGTGCTGTACAACAAACTCCTGTGTTTGCACACCTTTCACCCTCCAAGTCTGCCTCCTAATAAGCTGTTAGGCAGGAGCACCTTTTCTGAAGCTTTGTGTTGTTTCATAAGATAGCAAGGAGGAAGCTATTTTCTGATATAAAGATAGTTTATCTCCCTTGACAGATTTCAAGGCAGTTTTAAAACTCCTAACAATATGCTGGGTTTTCCCCATTACAGCTCCAATGGCGAAGGACCGATAAGACGTGTCGGTGTTATTAACCTGAAAGTGTTGCAGAATGCTCGAGATGCAACCCAAACCCATTAAAATTCTCCTTGTAACCCAGGACACTAAAAGAGGGTGCAATACCTTAGCAATGCAGCTGGCATTCACCACAGATGCTCAACACACAGACGCTCTCACTTCTGGTCCCACCGACTGTGCCAGAACATCTTCACCTAAGAACAAACACAGGGAGCTCTGCCACAGGAGAGCACAACGTGTTTAGTTTAAGATATATTGAACCAGCTCTTCCCACAACCGGCTACTCCCCTTGGTTGCCAGCCAGCTGTCCAGCAGAGGCTTTCACACAAATCATATCTAAAAGGTTCTCTTCATGTCCTGGAATTGGGGGCCATCCTTTGTCTAAGGAAACATAGTTTGCATATCAGAGACATTTTTTCCAGTCTTCCTGGGAATACAAGGGCCACCTCCTGGAGTCATTTTGGACTTACATGGCACACACTTAACATTGTCTTCAACAGTGTTTCCTGGAGTAGATACTCATCCAAAGTCAGAGAGAGCTGTGTTAGCAGGACAGTGCTCAGGAAGGTGGCCTTTAGCATGAAGCACTACTTCAAAACACATCACCTCCCATGTTCTGTCTCATTAGGCTGCTCTGCCAAGGTCCTGGGCTAACTGCCTTATTGACAGCTCAGGAGCTGGGCTTGTGCTGTTCCGGAGTCCTTTTCCTGTTCATAAAAATCAGGTCAAGAAGCTTCTGATTATTGTACATATTCATGCAGACAGTTTTTCATAAGATGCTACTTTAGTGCAATAATGATAGCTTAAGTTTCATGCTCAGGCTGTACAAAACTTCATTAGCAGGTCTTACTGAAATTAATGGATAAATTCACCAGGAAAGGAAGTAATTCCTCTTAGCCATCAGAGGGGCAAGTCAGCAGTAAGAACTGCAAATCTACCAGGTCACAGACATCAAGACATCAGTATCTGTGAAGGCAACCTGACTGTTTCGCATTTGCAACAGTTCAGTAAGGGCTTGTTCATGAGCTTTGCAGTACAAGTATTTGGAAAACACGGCCAGCTTCAGGAGCAGTACAGCATACAGGGCTAGTTCAGAACAGGAGTGACAACTTTTCAGCCCTATGATTCAAAGGAAAAATGCACCGACTGCATTGCTTGCCTTGGGAAGGAAGGATGAGTTTAGAGATTCTGCCCCGACTCCCAAGAAAAACAGGGTTCCAGCCCTGGTTTCCCAATAAGATCTGTGACATTTATCATTTTACATATCCTGTGTCTTAGCCACACATGTGGAATGTGAGACTGTGGATGGAAGCAGGAAAAGGGAGGCCAAATAAAATCCTTTTCTGACTAAGGCACTCAGGCTTTCTGATTATAAAGGTCAGGCAAGTGTTTTCTAACTACAGCAAAAGGAAAGCAAATGAGCAGGTAAAAGTGTAACACGCTTGCAAGGTCTGATACTGCACGAACAGGAGCAGGGCTAGCAGAAAGATAGAAAAAAAAAGGAACTTGATTTGGAGATAGAACAATCAATGATCTAAAAATCAGTTCCTGCTGGTTTGATTAGCAGAAGTAGGGCAGAAGCACTGAAGGTTAATAATACCATTTAGTTGCAACAAATATGGGTTTCAAAAGAATTGGAAAATAGTTTTGAAAAGACAGAGCAGCTACATCAGGGGTTTGTGGCATGTCACCTGGCCATCTGTATGGACATAGAGCCTTGATGAAGGTTTATTTTAATACTTTGGAGTATTATTTTGATTCTGATATGAACTTAAGCAACAGTACAGGTTACCCTCAATTTCTGACCTGGAGGTTAATTGACAATTGTCACACAGAATAGCTCTACTAATTTATAAGCTTGATTAGACTTCACTGGCACTAAACCTCCATATTTGGACAAAAAGGTGTCTTCTCAGAATCATAACATACAATCAAGTTAAGTTAAATGACCTTTTTGCACCATTTTGATTGCTATGCATATGCTGAATTTGATGATTAATTTCTAATATCCTCTGATATGCCCAAGGTAAAAGAACACCATATATTTAGCAACTCGTTACCCAACCACCTTTAAATTATATATAGTTATTAGCACCAAATGTAAAGGAAATCTCAAATCTGCTCCCAATTCTTAGGCAATTTGTGCCGATTTGCAGACAAGCCTGGCCAGGGAAAGACAGCCCTGGCCAGGGATTTCGTAGACATGCTTTCTAGACACAGTTCTGCCACTACCATGGGATGAGGTGATAAATACATCACTATTTGCTTTCACTTGCTCCTGTGTTTGCTCTTCCTGGCAGGTTTCTGATCCTTCTATATGTTTGCACATCTCCAAGCATAAGCTGGCACCGATGTTAACTGAAGCTTCTGAGTTCGGGTATCATCAAAATGCTAACAAACCCAGAGTACGTTAAAAATCAGCCAGCTATCTCGTTTTGCATTAATACAGATTCGGTTAATGAAAAAAATGGAAAGTAAGCACAGATCTTGGGATGTTTCCTCTATACATTATTCAGACTGGCAATGCTGTACTGTCTTGGCTGGGCTAAACAATTAATTACAAATTCATTTTCTTTTTGGTTTCCCTGATGACATTTAATCCTTTCAGCTGTTATAAATGACTCTGGAGCTTGGTGCTCTTTAACCAAAGCACAAGTTTCTTCATCACCTTTTTTTTTATTGGAACATTTGGGGATCCTGATATTTTTAATCAAAGCTCTGGGTCAAATTGACTGGTTGGCAGGAGCAGACCTGACTGCACTGACAACTGTGGAGTTATGCTCATTGAATATGCTGCCTCCATTTTTTTTTTCTGCCTCTGAGAAATCAAAAGAATGGGTCTTTTCTTGCCAATCCCCTTTATGTCCTTTTCTACCCAAAAGCGTATTAGACTTTCTCCACTTTCTTCCCCCCAAGACCCTTGTCTACACCAAAGTTAGCTTCCATTTTCCCACGCTCTGACGTTTTCTACTTGTGAGAAGTATCAAGAGTAAATATTTCACTCCTTTTTCACAGGACTGCAAAAAAACAGCCAGGCTATAGAAGTGGATTATCCTCATGCAAGGATACAGACATCTATCATTCACTGACTCCTAAAGTCAAACAAGTTATGTAGTGCTCTGTGCAGCACTCCTTTATTCAGTCAGGTCGGTGAATGGGAAATGACAACAGCAGCACAATAAATTTTGGGCCCTTTCATGACTGACTTTGAATGTATATTCCCAGGCACAATGCAGGCCCCTGTCTTTTGCCACTTCTTCCTCAGACATTTGGGTTGGGTCACGTTCAGATGCACAACAACAGACATGTTATTGAGTGTCCCAAACTGAACTGTGCCAAAATGAGTTTGGTCATGCTTAGCAGACCTGATCTAATGGCTACAGAGCTAACAGAAAAACTCCTACTGATTTCTGTTAGCTTTGGATCAAAATTTGTGTTAAGAAACTGTATCAGAACCTGCTCTAAGCATTTACTTGAGTTGGACCAAACATCTCACCTTCTCTCAAGAGTGTCTGCTGCCCTCATTCCATGTTCATACTACTCAATACTGCACTGCTCTGTTTCTTTATATTCTACCTTAGCCATGTCAGTGAGGAACACCCACCTATCTGCCTTCTCACACAGGTTGCAGAAACACAGCAGCCACTACAGCAGCAATCGAGAGTGGGAATGCCTTCCATAAAAACTTCCTTTAACACTGACTGTACAGCTTGTCCACCTGACAATCAGACCCCCACCTGGATTAACTTCAGTTCCCCACACACTGACAGAAGGCTCAGAGACAATTAAGTGCTTAAGAATCC
>VZSG01000202.1:680714-704010 GCA_013398315.1 Nothoprocta pentlandii | reverse complement strand
TGTGCACTGAGGAAGCCTGCTCTGCATGGCAAGCAGACTTGTCAGCAACAGCAGCGCTGAACCATTGACCACGCAGCCACAGCAAGTACTGACTCTTGACAGCAAGAAGTTAAAGGGCATGGAGGAAGGGGAGGGGGACACAGGGGCTTTGCAGGAAGAGCTAATATTATGAAGGGAGAGGCAGAGGTCAGGGATGCACAATATAAATCCAGGGGCTCATTAGTTCTGCTGCTTATGGAGCAATTGTCTGATACCACCTTTGCTGCGAGCTGCTGAAACAGCAAAGTTGAGCTCAGAATGTCACAAAAATCTTTCTAACATCCTGCTACAGAAAGCCACCTTTTTTAAAGCAAAAAAAAGGCAAGCAACTTGGGCAGCAGTGTGGCTAAAGGCAGGACCATCTCCTTTCTCCGCTCTTCCTACAAATGGCTGCAAAAACATGCAAAGCTGGAGGCTGAGAGCACTGCTGATATGGGTGGGAAACCTCTGCATGCCCTTCAGTTGCAGCCTGCAGCCAGTGCTCCTCACGGCCCTTCAGCCTTCCAAGAGCAGGGCTGTGAGCAGAGTGCAGCCGCTTCTGCTCCAGCTGCAGGTGGAGCGTGGGCTGCATGCCCAGAGCCTGTGACACACAAGCTGGATGGCATCTACCAAAGCCACCTTGCAGCTGGAGCAGAAGCAGCTTCACGGGCTGGCTCAGGCACAGCCACTTGTCATGTACTGTTGGTTTGTACTGCAGCGACCACGGATGGACCAGGAGCTGTCATTACAAAGAGCGTATGAGTGATGTGCACGCCACTTCCCCGTGTGTGAATCCACCCATGATAAAAAGTTCTAGTAAATGGATTTGCCAGATCAATTAAGTAGCCAATATAACTGTTACAACATGAACATAACTCAGGGAGGTGCCTACCTAGAGCAAGGGAGAGCGTTTCTGACCCAGTCTTATCCCTCCTACTGGAACTTTCCCCATGGTCCAGGCAGCCATGAGACCAATCTGGGGACTCATGGGACCCATTTGGCACTCCCACCCCCTATCCAAAGCTAGCAACACTTGGAAAGCAGATACTAAAGTCTTTATGTTCCCCTAAGTATCCAGAAGGGCTAAACATGCCCCAGAACATAGAGCAGCTCCCCAGCATCCACATTGGGCATTGTCACCCATTGACCAGCTCCTAAAGGACAATCACTAAATCATTTCCACAATGTTCTCAAAGGATATCCAAGTATTACAAAAGGCTGAACACCAAACCTGACGTGGAGCTCTAAACTGCACCAGGGACTTTGTGAAAGTTCAGACACAGAAGGGTGGAGCTTTGAGACGTACGTACAACTGGGACTGGGCAACAGGGACAAAGAACACAGGTAAGCAAATAAAGGAGCCTCCCCCGCCTTCTGCTGCAAGCCCAGTGTTTCAGAAGAACAGTGCTGCAGCAGTGACCCTGGGAGATCCCTCCTCGCACACCAAAGTCCCTATCATCCTGCCTGCTGCCTGGAGAAATGCACTATTCACCAGGCTGGAAAATAGTTAAATGCCTACAGGACTTCCATGCCCTGCTGATCTGCAGGGGCAGCTCTGAGGGACAGCCACACACAGCAATTACTCACACTGCGAACTCAGAGATGCCTAACAAGGAGCAGGAGCTCTGGAGGACTAGTATTAAGTAACATAGTAATATGATCAGGCAGCACAGCCTTCACCAAGTGACATGATTAGAAAGGAAACAGCACAGCAACACTCCTGGTCCCATCTCTCCATTTTCTGCAAGTGTCTGGCATGCTCCCAATATGCCCTTCAAGGGCAACTTTTCTCCTTATTCCTCTGCCAATCTTCTGTCATCTAATTTTCCTCCCCTGGTACCAACCACCTCTTTTGACCCTTACACACCAGTTGTCTTTCCCTCTAAGCTATGCTAGCTTCCCTGGGAGCCTTTTCAGAACAAACACTTCCTCCATCTTTTCTGGTACCCCAAATGCTGAAGAGATATTGCTTTCAGCAATCAAGAATCAAGGGCTTCACCCTCTTCTACTCTTTTAGTCAAACTTGACATATTCCATTCAGATTCACAGAGAAACAGTTGTCACCTATCTGTGGCACACTTGGCCTTGGAAACAGAGAGGACTGAAAGCATCTCATTATCTCCACTCACAGAAACAAGTCTGCACTGGAGGTGAGAATCAGCTCAGACGCTTGTGGACACAGAAAAGGAAGCTGGACAGAAGAAAGGAATGTTTAAGGGTGATTTAAATGTACCGGTGCTTCACACACTGATCCCTATGCTCTGTTAGTGGCTTGGTCCAGATGCAGTCTGGTGGAACATCATCATCTTTCACACGGCCACTTCTCTCCCAGCTCTCAGTTCTAAGACTGTGTTTGAATCAGGTTCTCCTGTTAAGGTGGTAGGATAAGTGAAGTCATCGGCTCTGCTTTGGAAAGAGCCTTTAGCCCCATGCATGCCTACTTGTTAGACTCAGGCACCCGGAAATCCAGGCCTCTGGCAGGAGAGCTTATCCTTCTCCACACGGAAAGCAGAGGGGTACAGAGTCCACACCTGCAAGGACCAGAAAGGAAGGGGCTAGAAGAGCAACATCCTCCAAACCACTGGCAGAGATTCATCAGCCACTGACAAAATTGTTTTAAGCCAGCTTTCCCTTAGGTTTCTCCTGCTCCAATATCCAACATTCTCTTGCCTTGCTTGGCAAGAGAGGCCAATTCCTCATGGGATTTGGCACAGCATAGGCAGGTCCTCAGGGAGCTCCTCACACCTGGCTCCTGCAATGTGCATTAAGCAGACCCTGTGGCTCCCTTCTCCTCGGGTACTCCTCCCGGCTCTGCTGGTGCAGTACCTTCTGCTCAAGGAAGGGCTGCCAAGCACAACAGCCTGCACACTGCACAGCCCCGTCTGGCATACGGATGTACTGGTCAGGGAGACCAGCAGATCCAGTTGACTCGTAACCCACCCACCACCCCGGAGGAAAAGGGAAAGCAGTGAATCAACCAACCCCCGTGTGTTTGTCAGCTCTTCCCTGTCATTTCCCTCTTGACATTTCCATAATCCTGCTGTGCCTGCAATTAAGAATTTAAACAAAACGCCTGGTGCTCTTCCTCCTTCGTAACGTGGAGTAACAAAACTCCGCAGGCACCAACTCCTGCTGAAATGAAATGATAAAAATGAGCATCCGAGGTCAGAGGCTTTTTTCACAGCTGCTGGGGGATGCGAGAGATAAAAGGACAGCAGTGTCAAAATTTCTTCCTCAAGATGTGAAAGTGTAGCACGCAGCCCGATTACATATTTATTTATGGGGAGATACACTGATAGCATCTGTCAAACCTCATTGCAGAGCTAGGAATTCTGCTAGTCAAGCCATGCTCAGCCCTGTGAATTGCTTTACTGGCTCCAGCAGTAATCACTGAGGCAGCAGTGGGTGGGTTTAAAGGTCAGATGAACCATTCCTGGCAGGAACCAAGGAACAGAAGAAGCCTTTCCTGCCTCCAGGGCCATCACACCCACAGTTCAGAGGTGGCCTGCAGCCAAAGACAGTCCAGCTTTCAACAATCCTTATTCACATACCAATTATTTTCTACCAGGGTCAGGCATTAAGATAGGAGGGGATGGAGAGCGGTCTCCAACTTTCTAGCCCGGAATAAATTCCTTCTGTGTCTTTTCAAGAAAAGATGTCCTCCAACTGAGTGTTTCCCCACTGTCGGCAGCTTTTGCAGTTGGTGTATTTTGGCAGGGCGGCCCTTCCAGCTACAACAGCTTGCCAAGGGCTTATGGAGTAAGCAGGATGCTGAATATCAGCCACAAACTGGCAAGTACAGCTCCTACTTCAGCACAATTGATACATATCCAGCCACAATGCTTATGTTCTACTTTGCCTTTCAATATTTGGACACAGCTTGTCATGCACCTAAAACATGTAATTGTGCCTCTCCCCACAACACATCTCTCATCCTTCCAAGTCACCCTGCTAAAACAGCTGAAGTCCTGACTCCTCCTTCCGAGGCACATTTCTTGTGACCATGAATTTCACCGGTGCTGCCCACTTACCATCCTATAATGCGCTCCTCTCAAATTCCTCAGCTCCTCCTCCGGTCTGACCTATATAGCTCTGTGCCACATGCACACTTTACCACCTTAATTCCATATTGATAAATGTCTTAACTTGCAATAATGAATAGGGAGAACCACAGACAATAATTGCTCATTATTTTCCCATTATTTTTGCTTTGGTGATATGTAAATTACAAAGGATCTTTGCAGTTCTGTTTGACAATTCAATGGCATTAGCCTTTTCAGCAGTTGCTTTAACAAGTCTAATTTGCTAGGTTTCTTTCCAAGAAATTATGCCACTAGCAATTTGTCTATTTGCACACGATCCCTTTAGTTCTCATTCTGCAAGTGTCTGCTTGCATGCCCCAATCCAGAGGGCTAGGGCTTTTCCAGCTCCTGTCCATGATTCCCCCATTAAAAAACAAAACAAACACAGACACACACACAAAATTCCACACTAAATTAAAAGACCCAGCACAGCAAAATCACTGGCTGTATTTCCTGTGTTTAGGATTAAAGAGAGGGAATCACATCTCTTCACTCAACTATTTCTTATCAGTTTCACTGCTTGCATTATCCATTTGATAATCTCTATGCAACTATTGCATAGAATAGGGTGAATGCATCTATTATTTACGTATATACCTGTTTTCTGGTGCTGGCTACTCTCTGCACAGCATTACTGCAGCATTATATTCCTACTGTTCTGCTGAGCTCAATAGCTAAAAGCCTCAGTAAAGGAGCAGGCGCATTATGGGCAGTAATGGAAATCCATGGTTGACAACAGATACAGTTCAGCCCTGGAGGTCCAAACCACTAAGAAATGAGCCACCCTGAGAAAGCGGTGAAAGACTCACACCACCAAAGCCTTCTGCTCTGTAAGCATCAAGAGGGACACTCCAATTTAATTGCCCATATCCAACACTGAAACCTTATAAAATAGAATTAAAACCCTAATCTAAAGGGGTCCCACACCTTGAAGAGCCAGGAACTTGTGGACAGATGTATTGATATTGCTCTTAATTTGCACATGGAGCATTCTGAGCTGTTGCAAAGCATGACAGAAGAAACGGAAACTCAAGTACCTTAGGATGTATAAACAGTAATTAACATACTGTACTATTGCACTGCTCAAACACAGGACAGCGCACCTTACCGTGTCGCCAATCGCTATTTCCAGAGCTAATGTGTATTGATCACTCTGCTCCTGCAATTTCACCTGCACTCTGACCACTAGCCCATTTCTGCTGGCATTAGAGGTACCAAATATCTCTCACTGTAAAGACAGAAATAAAAATCTTTCTGGATTGATTCACACCTGAACCAGGGACAGATCCAGGATTCTGTCATTCCACTCAGCAGGGAGAAAAAAAATGAATGTTGTAAACCAGACATTTTGAACCCAGGGGTCATAAACCCAATCACTTTGCCCTACCCGATTGTTACTGGATGAGAAGTTCCAGGCAAACAATATATTTTTCTTCTTTGATTGATTTGCACATTGTGAAAGTTGGTGAAGAGAGAAAAGGAAACCTATTTTGGGTCGACTACAATATCCGCTTCAACAAAATTAGAAGTCTTTTTAGAACATTTTTGAATTTCCTGAAGTTAAATAAAGTTCTGAAATGAAAAGCAAGCTCAAAGAAAAAGAAGCAGAACAACAAAAAATATCATTTGGAAAATGTCAATAGAAAGTATTTGGATTTCTCTCCAGGGGTCTTTGTTCTGAAATAATCTGGTCAAATCAGGAAAGAGTCATGATTCGCATCAGAGTTAGCAAGTCTTAACTATGTGCAAAAATATATGAAATGTATTAAAGGGTCTCCCAGGCAATACATATGCAAAAACAACAGCCCATCTCAGAACCAGCAGGAGAACAGTTTCCTTCAAACAGTCCAGATGAAGCAGCTGTAGCTTTATAGAAGAGCTACATCTTCAGAAAAGGGAAGACTGGTGGGGGGAAAAGGGGCAGGAGTACTAGGGTTCCACAGGTTTCTCCCATCCATATTGTTTAGGAGAACACAGGCCACTGGGCACAGCAACAGTTAACTGGCAACACTGCCCTTTATTCCCAAGGAGTCTGCATCAGCCCCTGGAGATCCTAAAATGCTGCACCTTGAACAAAGTGCCAGATACTGAAATTATAAACTCCTGAAACATAACAGAGCTTCCTCACCTTGCCTTTCCAGACATTTCTCTTGGAAACAGGCAAAGTCCTATACCTCTTTGCAATCTTTTTTTTTTTTTCCAAGGCTTCATCCTTTTTTTTGCAAGGCTTCGTCGCTCAGGAAGTCCTAAATTATTTGCCACACTAACCATCACACACCTTCTGGGCCACAGACAGCTTTGCAAGACGCTTACTGGAATCTGAGTCTAAACTCATTGCAACTTTAAACCTACAGAGGCTTGTTGGCCTCATCCCCCCTAACACCATGAAATCTCTACATTCACGCTACATATATATGTATATGTATTCATTGCGGGAAGGTGTTAAATTAGCCCAGGTATTTTCTGCAGCCTTGTTTGCATATACCACTGCTCTTTCATGTGTGCTGTGAACTGTTGCCACAACATGCAGTGCTGCATTGCAAACAGTATTTCCATAGCACATGCTGCAGAATTCCAGAACTGGCTGCAACTGAGCTTGCAACAGAATCTTCTTAGATGTGCCCCACCTGAGACAATCCATACTAAACAGCCTGTGAGCTCCACTTTGAGCAATTCAGATTTGCATGATTTCTAAGGAAGTCTCATACCAAGGTTAGGACAGATGCATGCAAGGCAGTACCCCAGACTCCTTGCACCTTGGCTCATTCCCAAAAATCTGTCCAGTTGTTCTAGTGTGGAGACTCCACTGAACAGGAAGCATTTACCCTGCTCTGACCGCAGCAGGAAGTGACAAGTCTCCTAACTCACTGTCCCCTCTAGCTTGGTGGTGGCAAGTCCTTCAGTCAATGAGAGGAACAGTCACCAGCTAGGGCACACATGGTGGTTAAGTACTCAGCACATGAGAACATTCTGAAGCCAACGCCGAAGTCACACAACACTAATGAAGTCCCACAGGTCTTCAGCTGAGACACTAACACCAGGCCTGGCAGTATGAGCCCAGCTACAGGGCAACGCCCATAGCATTTAGCTAAAACCACCTTGCAAATATCCGCCATTCTTCTACAGATTGGCTTTCCCTGCTTCTGCTGCAACCCCTAAGGAAACACACTTCAGTCTGGAGCAGGTTGTCCAAGTGACAGAGCACAGAAGAATTCAAGAACTGCAGCAAGCGGCACAAAAGCTGAGCAGGAATGATCAAAGCAGCACCTGCAGGGAGACTATCGGGCACACACCATGTAATGTGTGGGCAGGTAAAACAGCCAACACCAGGAGCTTTGGAAACGGATACCCGCTGTCAGCCAGAAAGTTCAGGTACCAACCACTCAAATCCCCAGAGCTTGGAGGTCTGTCTCTCTGCCTGGAATAACAATGTACAAAATGACTTGCTGCCTTTGGTTACTGGTATCGTCAGGTAACAACTCCCTGTTATCATAGTAAAGCACAGAAAGAACAGGAGGGAATAAAGGAAACAATAGAGACACACACAAAAAGCATAGCACAAAAAAAAAAAAAAAAACCCAAAGCTGCTCAATAAAGGACTCCAACAAAATCCAACCAGACTAAGCAATCACTGCACATAAATGTGATTTTTCATGTACGTCTGGTACTGTGCAATGCAGAGATCCTTTTTTGTTCTGTCTTCCAATCGTCTGCATTCCTCTTAAGCATAGGAGAAGGGAGGGGAAAACCAAGAGTGCCCCCACATCTCAGTTGTTAGACGATAATCTTTGCACTCTCTGCTTACAGTCTTCTGTTTTACCACGGAGCTGGTTTTGTAAGGAGCTAAATTATGCACAGGAATCAATGAAGGCTGCTGCAGCATTTCCAGCTGCTGCAGGGAAAGACTGCTGCTGCCACCTGCAGTCTAACCTCCAGAGACAGCTCTCTTCCCAAACACCTGGGTCAAGTGGGTGGGATGTACCGGGCTAACAAGGTGACATCTCTGCAAAAGACAGGCTTGTAAAGGTTGCCAGGTAGCCAGGATCCTGCCAGTTCAACAGTACATACCATCTTTTGATGCTATTCACCGAGAAACACTTTGCTAGCTACAGGAACCACCAACCCAAGAGAAATTAAAGCAGATATGTTCTTTGTAAGTGGATAACAGAGGTCTTTGAAGAGAACAAGGTAGCAGAGATCACAATGTCTGGAAGGGATATTGGCTTTATTTTGATCCCACACAAAAATAAAAGCCAGAGCCTCAGAACATGAATATAGCTGTTCTAAGAGTCTCTGTGCAATGGCATTTCCTCAGTAAGGATAACATCTCGGTTTTGTACAAAACAGGCAATTTGAATCAGAGAAAAGATGTGTAATTAATACGCAAGCACAGATGGGATATATGGCAACCCTCCCAAAGTCAGAGGTAATGTTAGGCATATACTTCACTATAAGAGGAGAACTTTATCTGAGGAGACTATAGATATCCACACCCTATGAGGGCAAAAAGCTGGAACATGGAAAAATAGTTGCTTTCTTTGTGCAATCTTGCCCAGTGCTATTTTACTACTAAAAGCATCAGTTCTCTCACTAGGATATCGAGCTCAAACATAAATAGCTCTGTCTTAAAAACAACCAAACAAGCAAAACCCCAAACCCCACGCTACAACAAGTCCACGGTTAGACACACAGCTGTAAACCTCAGACCTCTGAAATACAGAAAAAAAATGCCAGGAAAAGTAGGAAAGGAAAAGCTGTCAACATGCAAACCTTGCCTGGATGCCTGTCCTGCTCTAAGGAAATACAGCAACGGGGCTCTCTCCCCAAAATCCCTGTATCAAAAAGAAATTAACATAGTAGCAAGGGCCATTTGTTAATTTGGGTGACTAAAAGTAAGTTTAAACAGCTGCAGAACATCCTCCCAGATTCTCTACTTAAATCAAACTCTCATTTAAAAGCAAATGAAACCTATATCCAGTTATTATGCCAAGATATTTATGAATTGGAAAACCTGGACAGGAGTTAATAATGGGAGTCAGGACCCCGAGCTCTGTGCACAAAATGGAAACACTCTTCCAGCACTTCAACTTGTATTTCAGTGTTACTTTGCTGCTGAACTTCTAGCGACTTCAGCTAGAAATCCATCACCTAAATAAAATTTGAGAGTCTGAACCCGAGAGCTTAAGCATAAAAATATACTGCAGAGGAACATTTAAAAACCATGCATAATATTAGTTGTTTGATAAAAGGTAGGTATAATAGTGCCGTAATCTCTCATTACTGCACTACTCTATTTCAGTCCTATAACTTCACACATGGCTGTAATCATATTTCTTCTGTGAGTTTTAGCTTAAAAAGAAAGATTTCTCCCTATTTTGCCAGAATAATGACCACTTCCCAAAAATTATCAGCTGGCCAAATTTAATACATGTACAACTTATGCAGCTCAGCTCTCTAAGAGAATTTTTAAAAAGCATCTACCGATTTTCAAGGAATTTATTTCTGCAAATGAAAGGTCAAGAATGTGTCTCTTTAAAAGACACCTTATTCTCCTTTTAAAGCAGAGCCTCATAAAAAGATCTTTGAAACCTTTTGGGCTACTTATGCATGAAAATAAATCCATGTGAAAGAGAAGATCAAGCCCCAAATGTTAACATATTGTAGTATCAATTATAATATTTGCCATGCGGTGAATTAGAAGTTAGCAACTGTTTATAGTACGATTCCAGTAAACATTATTGCCTTTCCCAGCATACATACCCACCCACGCGATTAATCAGTCAGAGAAATACTCTTCCTAAATAAATGCAAGTTTCTTAAATTACCTCGCAGAGGCAGCTTTGCCTTACCAGGCTGCATGCACTATGTGTTATAGCAAATGATTCCCCCCACAAACAGCCCAGAAAGGCTGTCGATCTGATTACCTGATGCTCGCCATGCAAACACCTTCCCCTATTCCCTTAGCTACTGCATGGGAATTCCTTGTTCCAGGGAGTGATAATTTGCCCTGTGTTTTGAGGTCACACAGAGGTGTTCAGGGAAGGGGATAGCCGCACCCTAATGCTCTCCAAGGGCCAGCACAATGGCCTCATCGCCAAGCAGAGAGGCTTCCACAGCAGACTCACCATGGGGCACAGTTAGGTTTAGCAGATCTAACACCACGGGGCAGTTAATAGCAGCCAAAGCCACATTCTTCTGGCGGGCTAAGGACCCCCAGCTTGGGCTGCAACCTATCAGTCTTCACCACACGTGAGCCCCTCCACAAGCATTAAATGTTCTCACTTGAGTAACTTAAAAGACGGTGAACAAACCTGGATACATCATTACCCACAAACGGGAGCAGGGAGCCGGACTCCATACGGGCTACCCGGTCCTCCCGACCCCGCCACGGGACCGCCGCCTCCAACGCGCTCGACCGTTACCCACCGTGCTGAGAGACCGTTACTGATCACGTGGCCTGCCACGAGCGCACGACCTCCCCCCCCATAGTCACGTGACACGAGCCTTAACCGCCGCGCGTGGCCGTTACTGGTCACGTGACACGAGCGTTGGTCGCGCCTCGCTCAGGCGAGAGAGGGAGGGAGCCGGGAAGGGGAGGGTTCCGAAATTCCCACCTGGAAAGCACCGGTTCATCCCCCCAGTTAGGAAAGTAAGCATGGCCAGAGCATCCCAGAGCTCTCCCATCCATCTTGAACCCCTTCCAGCTTGAGATCCTCTGTTCTTTTATCAAGTTTTCACAAATACGAGTGTTTTAACCTGTTGAGGAAATGGAGGCCCCAGGTGCTAAAGGTGCTTTTGTGACCCGCAGCTGGAAATGATTGAGAAGCCCAGCTGCTCTTGGGAAGGTTGTCACTGCTCTCGTGAACGTTGTCACCGCTCCTTACAAGGTCACTTGGGGGTCCTGGCTCATATATGGAGGAAACAAAGCAGTGAGACTCATATCCTGATCCATGTCAGCTTATTTTCTGGATAATTCTGGATGTTTTTAGTCTGGGGGAGTAAAGTGTAAAGCCAGAATCCAGGGAAAAGAGAACGATTATAACACTCAATCTTAGGTCTTCCTACTACAAATATAAACTCTGAGAATCACAGAAAACTACACGGTGTCCGGCAGAGGGGAATGTGTTATCCATGCCTGCCAGGGGCTGCTCATCCCCTGTAACATCCCTCAGTGTGGTCACAGGGTTGTGTTTGGGAAGAAAGGCTTTCTGCCACTCCAGAGACGAGGTTCCCCGTTCCTCCCGCTTCCAGGAAGGGGAAACCAATCAGCGAGGTTAGGTGCCCTCAGAAACTGGGCAGGAGAATGAAAAGCAGCCAGTCACAGCAGCCCAGGGTCTCTAAGATTTAAGCCACTGAGTGTTAGTTAAAGATAAGACCCTTCAAAGACTTTGTTTTATTCTGTTTCTTTACAAGCAAGTTGGCTGGAGCTAGTGGTGTGAATTCACAGAGAGAGATGCTCTTTCCTAAGGCCAATATTGCCTGCCCAGCTGATTCCCTAATTCTGTTGAGGTCCAGCATTTCATTATGCCTCTCAGCAGACCTGACCTTGCAGGAATCTTTTCCTGGCGTGAACTGCAGAGAAACTATGATGAGACGGTATTAGAGTCTTTCAAAGGAGAAAAGAGGTGCAAGGGTTTTCCAGCATTTGCTTTCTATTCAGTGATAAAGGGATGACAAACTGCCAGGCTTCCATAAAGCTCTGTTTGTTAATGATGTAGAAAGGCAAAGTCTGGTTACAGATACGTGCTGCCGTGCTGAAGGAAGTTCTAGTGGCTTCTGTGAGAGAAAACATAGAAACTTAATCCTAATTATATGCTAAATAATTAAAAGATTTTTTTCCCTCATTCCTGCGTATTGCAGATGAGGGTGGAAGACTACAAGGGGATTAATATAGGAAGGAAGATAAAGTAGGGAAAAGAAAAATGCACACATTTTTCCAAGCGATGAGTTTACTACAAGCAGGTTAAACCAGATGAAGAGAGAAATGTCAGTGATTGGCCCTGACAGAAAGCCCTAAATTTGGCAGCAGAAGACACAAATTGTACATGCGAGGGGAAGAGAACGGTTTACACAACAAGGTCACGGTGTGCGAGCCACAGCCTAGCAGCAGAGTGCCGTCTCTTGCCCCCTCCCTCAACTTCTTCTGCCCATTTCTTAGTCCTGGAGGTAGATACAGGGCCCCAGGTCCTTCGAAACAGGAGTGGGCATTCTCAGCAGCTGGTACCTTTTCAGGAGCTTGGCGCCTCTGAAAAGAGAGCGCCAAGGAAATCCTGGAATTAAGGCAGACATCTGCCCTGAGGGATGAGCACAAAATGAAGTTACTTTATCCCAAGGCAAGTGCTTAGTAGAGATTTTCCATCTGTCCTTGATTTAATGCATGCTGTTTCCTTGAAAGTATCAACACAAGTAGAACCTGAGTCCGTCTCCAGGTTTTAAAGCCTTTTGATATATCAGTCCTTAAAGCTGGAACTGGCTGTCTGAAGGAGTCCCTATAGAACATATCTGATGTGTACAACATACCTGCTTTGAAAGGTGCCTCCGGCAGCGTCCCCCAAAGCAACCCTGGGCGGATCCGCTGCTCCTCTCAGTCCGCTTAGCAACCCACAGACTCTAGAATCAGCCTAGCCATGCTTTGCCCTCCTGACAAAGCCCAGGTTTTGCAAATGCACGCACACAAATGACATTTGGGGCTCACTGTCTCCGTCAGTGCACTCAGAGACCCAGCATCAGCCCAAAAAGCATGCACAGCGTTGGCCAGACCCACGGCAAACCCATCAAGAGGAGGGATTTGAAACCCATCAGCTTCAGGGGAATGGAGAAGCACCACTTGGGTCTCATGTGCTCGAACGCGCAGTCTCTTGCTGAGGGATTCCTCACATGGGTGTGTGACCAGCTGAAAATTAGATATCCAGACCAAACTAGTCCTCCAGGCCATGAGACACAGTATTTCCAACGGCAGCTTCTTCACTTGGGAGCTGCCAGGTTGCTCTCTGGAGCTACCTCTATCAGGAGGAGCCAAGGCAGCTCTGACCAGAGAGCAGCTGTTAGGCTAGCGTGAGGTGGGATAAATTTCACTCTTATTGTCTGGAAAATCTGTCAAGAACCGAATGTCCACAAAGGAGACAGAGGAGCCCTAAAACTTCATTTGAATAAAGGGAGAGTCCACATAGGGTCTCTCCAATTACAGGAGGGTGCAGCCTCCTTTTATCCTAATTTCCCGACCGAGATATGCCCTCTTCTTTTCCCCATTGACCAAGGTACTCAGCAGTTACAGACTTCCTGGCCAACATATGTTGCTCCTTGATATGTTTCCCCTCCCTGGTCATACATCACATCTCCAATTAAAGTGACTTTATGCCTCCGCTGGGTGTGAAAGTTAATATGCATCAGCTCATTACACTTGTGCCTACTCTACTAAGGTTCATTCTGTGGTCGTTTGTTGATAAGGGTCTGTCTTCCCCTCTCCTGTTTTCCCCGAGGTCGACAGTACCCAATCACATACATATAGCACAATCTCGCTGCCTGCACTCCCTGCTTCTGCCCACCAAAGAATGTGGAGATTTCACACATTTCTAAAGACACAGGCTCTTTGTTCCGCTCATCATCTTTACATTAAACATAATGGAGCTCCTAGCTTATTCATCAGATAGTCCCTCTGTTGCCCTTGCAGTCTCAGCTGTGTTTGCTGACCCCAGTCCAAACCATACAGAAGTCCAAGAGCAGACTCATTCCAGTTGACATCGCTTGTCCATAGGTCAGAAGTGTAATTAAAATGGGTCAAAATTTGGAGTCACTTCACCCACGTAAATCTGAGATTTCGAAAGTTAGAGTTCGCCCAAAGCAGGTCAGAGACAAATCTCCTTTTTTTCCTCACCAAGAAAACTACTCAAACAATGTTTTCCTTTGACCTTGGAGTGTTTTAATAAGGCTGAAACAATCCATGCTAACTGAGATTGAAATGTTTCATTTCAACGTTATTGCTCCAATTCTTACATGATACGATGTGAATAGAGAATAGCAATTTTATGAATGGTTTCAATAATGCCCCACAAAAGTGTGCCAAAAATCAATTCCTGAACAGAGTACTTTTTCTTTAGAAAATATCCCTGCCGTCCTAACGACAGGTTGTCTCGAGCGGGTGAGTTTGGGGGACGCCCTTCGAGCCTGGAGCTTTGGGCGCCCTCGGCTTGTGTGCGACGATGAGACTGGCTGCGTGCGCTAGCAGAGTCCCCATCCATCGCAGCAGCTCCTGATGCTGCTGCAGCAGGGGCAAAAATAGCGTCTCTGAGTTCAAAGCAGAAGTAGTGGCTTCAGCAGGGCAGGATTTCGCTGCAGCTGCCTGCCTGGGTCCAGCAAGCCTGGGAGATGCAAGATGTGCAGTCTCCTTCAAGGGGCCAGTGGATGCAGCTGTGAAGATGGAGGATATTTTCAGCACCTGGATCCTCTCCTTAGAAATCCTGCAAGCGCCTCGTGCACAGCGGCACTGTCCCTGTGAGCAGGGTGACAGCCTCTGAGCAGGTTCCTGTCTCCTCAGCACCAGCTATTTCCTTGGAACAGACTGCCTAGAAAGGTTGTGGAGTCTCCTTCTGTGGAGATCTTCAAAACCGACCTGGACTCAGCCCTGTGCCCTGTGCCCCGTGCTCTAGGTGACCCTGCGTGTGCAGGGAGGTTGGACTAGAGGATCTCTGAAGGTCCCTTTCAACCTTAAGGATTCTATGATTCCATGATTCATGGTTGTTTCCAGCATAACTAGATCTTACTATGAAGCAGGATGTAACCATTCCTGGTTAATCTTTAACCAGGAACAGCCAGTTAGAATGGGAAGCTCAAGACTTTTGTGCATGGCTCTTAGTGATGACACTTAAGTGAATAACTGCAAGTGGCCGCCCCAGTCTAGCCCTGAGCAAACCCGCTCGTGGGCGGTATCTCTCCTCACCAGGTGTATTCTTTCCTCCTACTTTTAATTCTCCATCTCTGTTCTCCTCCTTTACAGAAAGCCTCATGCCACCTCCTGGAAGAAGCTGCAATTGCTGCAGTGGCTGCAGAAGGAAAATACTGGAGAGATGCAGGAGTCTGGTACAAAGCTCTCCGGTTTTGGGAATAACAGGGAGTTTACACAAACCTTGTCCTAGGTTGAGGTGGGGTCCCAACCCCTACACTGCAGTGATTGGACACTGGGGCTGTGTGTGAGAAACAGAACAGGGTTTTAATACTGCCAGAGAACTAGATTAGGTGTTTTCCCTGGGCCATTCTTCATGTTTTTCTTGTTAAGGACTACCTAGTATGAGAATTTAGCTAAAGGACCGGGAATGAATGAAATCAAACGAGATGCTCTTGTGTCTGGTTTTGCATACATTTTTAGTGAATGAGGCAAGGTGTGCATGTGAATGATTTGTGAAACAAAATGAATGCCTAGTAGTCTAAGCAAGGTGTGTATTAGGTCTTAGACAAGCACAGTAAAAAATGACCTCTGGCTCAATAAAGATTGAAAAGAAAAAGAAGATCAGAAATAAATGGCTCTATTTTGTTGAAGTACCAGTAGCTTTTGCAGCTAGGAAGGAACAAACTACTTCTGCAGGTCAGGTAAATACTGGAATGGAATTTCAGCAGTTAACATCTTGTGTTTCAGCTAACTGTGTTTAACACCAGCTTCTTTGTTTCAACTGAATTTTTGCCATGGATAGTCCCCTTAGATGGGAATGCTAAGTTTTCTATGAGCATATAAGCAGTTTTAGCCTCCATATCTCTCCGGTAAGTCGGGTTTTTTTGCTAGTTGCAGGCAGCAGAGTCCTTGGGCATGTTTTTTGGAATCTGATGCTGCCTCGTGCCGCCGTCTTGTAGACACAAGGAGCAGCGGGGTCAGAGAGCCAGACTAGATCAACACAATTCACCTGCATTCTCATTATAATTACCATGTCACGGTTCTGAGGGATCTCTAATATATTTATCCTAAGTCGATTCTCCTTGGAAGTAAGGATATACACATTTGAAAGCAAATCTGTGCAGCCTGGTCCATGGAGGTTTTCAATATTTGCTATAAAAGGACTGATTTCACTGCCAAGAAAGGATATGAATACATATATATATATATATGTGTTATATATATGTGTGTGTATATATATATGGATGTTCTTGCAGCAGCATCCTTTGACCCATAGAGGAGAAACGCGAGGCTGCATTTCTCATTGAAACCCCTCAAAACCCCACAGCTCGGGGCCTCCTTAGGAGGTTGTCTGTGGGGTTGGACGTCTGTGAGGTCCCACAAATGACACCATTTCACCTGCTCTGTGGCTGGGCTGGCTGCTATTGAGTCTCCAGTGGGCACTTGTCAAATAGCTGCTCTCAATGACATCCATCAATACCCCAAAAATGACACTGATGTGTTACAAATGTCTTCAATTCCCTTTGTAGTGAGACGGTTTTTACATTTCATTGATTTCCAGGGTGATGTTTCCCTATTAAATCATCCTGTTGGTTAGAGCTACGCTGTCTTTGAGCAATTCCTTTGAATACTTTCAGCTCCTTTATCAGGAGCAGGTGCTCAGGCCCAGTGTGGTCACAGCACCTTGTGTCCATCACAGACCGAGATAAGAGGTCTTTGGTTATAGATTTATATCAAGGTGAGTTTTTATGTCACTTCTGGCACAGGTTGCATTGCAACTGTTCTCTTCAGTCTCCTTTGGGGGAACGCGGTGTCACCTGGGGTGTCTCTGGGTACTGAGGCACTCTTGGAAGGAAGGCTGGAGGACCCAGCTTCCTTGAGCAGAGGTCTCCAAGCACCAGGGGACAGCGCAAGACGGAGCACCGGCCGCGTGTGATGACAGCATGTGCACCCCAAAGGGCAGCCACAGAGCTCCATGGCTTGGAGCAGAGCTCCCGCTTTCCCTCTGAGATGTTTCCAGCAGCAGCTCAGTGTGGTGCTTTGCTGTGTCAGCCAGTGCTGGCTATCAGAACAGCTCCCATCACTCAGCAGGGCGGTTGTCTCGTCCCGCCAGTGGGGTGTCCCTTCACAGGGTGGCAGGGTGTCCGTGGAGCCAGGTGGGACGGCAGGAGGAGGTCCAGGATATGCCAGGAGGCCGAAGGCAGCAGGAGCACCAGCGTTTGCACCGTGATGCAGCCGCCGCGCTCGCAAAGCCTCGCTCGCCCCAACACTAAATTCGCTCGCAATTAAAATGGTGCCTGTTTGGTTTCATCAGTCACCATTCACATGTGTGGTGTGGCTGAAAGGGAGAGATAATAAAGAAATCATTCTTTTAAGGGAGTAGCTGCATTGCAGATCAATTTCTTCAAAACCTTCATGTGCACAGAAATCCTATGGGATGAATATTTCATAAGGGGAATAACACTGTTAAATTAATAAAAACCCTGCATGCCTAGTTATGAACTACAATGATTGCTGAAGTTGTTAGAAAAAAAAATCATCCTGTTCATACTTTGTACATCAATTTATGACAGTCATAGCCAGACCCTAAGGGGAATGGAGGAGAAAAAGGGACCCTTTTGATGTCAGGCATTTTCTGGGAGTAGTGCGAGTTGCACGGACAAAACTGTCCTCTGAGGAAAGGCAAAACTGGTTTCTACATGGATGAAGAGCCCAAACTGATTAGACTGGAAATCTCCTAGGGCCACGTCTTCCAAACCAGCCGTCCTGCCCATGCTGCAGCTCCGTGCTTCATCCCAGGGTGCTGGGCTATAGGGTGTTCATGTGGGATGGGGAGACTGAATCTGTGGCACTGGGACTTGTGCCTGGGTCTCCCTCAGCCCCGTGGGTGGCCTGTGACAGTGCAGGGATTTCCTCTGGCCTTCACAACCTGCCTTGACCAACCGCGTTGAAACTACTCCATGCCGTGGGCCATTCCCACGCCCAGTGATTCCCTGGCAATTCCCAGGGAAAAATAAAGCTCCCCTTTGATTTTCCCGATTTTCCAGCCCCCTCTGTTCCTGTATCCCTTTGCCTTCTTTATAAAAGCACATTTCTCTCCCTGTCAGCGCTGCTTCTAGCCCCAGCCACCAGCAAGCCAGTTCCTTGCAAGCTCAGTGACAACTCCGCAGACTTCTCTCCTGCAGGCTGCAAAGAAACTTAAGAGGAACTCATCAGCTTTCACCGGGAAAAGACAGAGAAGGCTTCAAACCACCATATTGATCTTTCCCTTTGAAATTCGCCTAAGTAGCACCAAATAAAAATAGAGCAAAAAAAAAAAAAATACGTATCAACATTTCCTACTTGTAGCCGATTTCTCTACTTGGCATTATATTCTTCAGTAGGGAAGAGGGTGAGGTACACAAAGGGGACCGAGNTTGTAGCCGATTTCTCTACTTGGCATTATATTCTTCAGTAGGGAAGAGGGTGAGGTACACAAAGGGGACCGAGGCATGGGATAAATAAGAAAGAATGTAAAATTGGGTGTTTTGATTTTTTTTTAATGTTAACTAGATAATGTATTCATAATCTTCCCTGCTTACGACAAAAAAAAAAAAAAAAAAAAAAAAAGTGCTTGCCTTTTGAAGCCCTCATCTGGCAGAGAGAGATAGCAGATTTCTAAGAGCATTTTTTATGCTCCTTTGATGACTGCGAGGGGAGAAAAAAATATTCAGAGAGCCGAAATGACATTTTTCTATAAATTTCACACAGCTCTGCAGGCATGTAGGCATGGAGGCATTCATTAAGATTAGTTGGAATTACTTAAGCACCGTGAATTTTCTCCATCAAGTTGGTAACTGGAACACCGCGGATTAGTTATTGATCAGCTGCCATTAATACTTGGGGCTTTTTCCATGCCTGTTGTTGGGCTTTTTGTTGAGTCTTCCCCCCTCTCCTGAGCGAGCTGGATCTGTGAAATCCACAAATTAAGCAGGCGTTCTTCAGTCTCGCCTTTGTTTTTGGAACAAAAAAAAAGCAGAAAAGAAAAAAAATCACTGCTTTGTTACTGTGAATCGTTATCTGCTTCGCCTGCCTGCCTTCCCCCCTCCGCTCCCTGTAATGGAGTTTTATATCTAGTCTGGGGGCTCTTTGCAGTGGGCTCTGAGCTCCCGGCTGCTGCAGAAGGGTCTGGAGAGGCAACGGGATGTGAGTCCGGGGTCGTTTGCTAGGAGGAGGTCTGGAGAGCCTCATGCTGACCTGGAGCTGGGTCCTTAAAGACAGACCTTGGCCCAGGGTGTAAAGATGTACAGACACCTTTGTATGCTTAACCCACGGGGTTCTGTCACCCCCCTTCTCCTGCTTGCCAAAAATCCCCTACCCGGAGCCAGAGGAGGCTCCGCAGAGGATTCTCCGTGCAGCACGTTTCTTTCTGGAGCATCTGCTCCAGGCAGGTTGCTAAATAAATGACCACGGACGGCTTTGCAAACGAACAGCATACAAATGAGCCCCAAACAGCTGTTGCTGTAGGAAGAGGATAAGTCTTCCCCCCGACTCCTGAGACGGTTTCTGTTCTTATTCTCCGTGCACAAGAGCCAGCCAAGCTGCTATGAGCAGGATGGAGGCACCCCGGGCTCCTCGCGGCTGTGCAAGGGTGTCTTGCCTTGGGGGGTTCTGGTTTGGAGGAGCTCCACATGGGAGATTTCCGTCGTCTTCAGGGTCGGGACGGGACAGCAATCTTTATTAGCCTACCGAAAGCTAGAGGGGCTTTATTCAGACTTTGTCATTTTTAAGGGATAATTTAAAGACAGGAAATATAGTCAATAGAAAAGCCCTGTGTTAGAGACAGTAGAGAGCAGGAATTTCTGCCTCATGGGGAATGCAGCCCATGGGTGACCTGTCCCTTCTCCCCAGGGCTGAAGCAGGAGGGCAGCAGCATTGCCTTTCTCAGGCCCAAGACATTTGAAGGCCAGAGGAGGACTCAGCAGTTCAAGCAGTCTACGCTCAGAGAAGCCAGGATCAACCCAGCCAACATTACCCGTGCTTCCTACGTGTTGTTAGACCCAACATCAGCCCTCTCAACGCTGATACACTGCTAGTGAAACGCTGTTTTGGAAACATCCCTTGCCTGTTACCCTCTCCAGCCTCACTACTAAGTTCCTTTGTGTCTGTAGCACTCAAAGTCCGGGGGTTCCCATCGTATTTCCTTTTCTTCAGCCATACCCACGATGTCTAAACACCATTCCCCATAGCAGGAGTAGGAACAGGACCTTTATAAACAGGCTGGCAGGTTGTTTTGCCAGGACCCTGCAGGAATTGTACACGTCCCACGAAGGCCTTTGTGCCTTATCACCTCCAATCAACCCGTGGTCCTAATTTTGTGCCGGTGGTTGGTGGAATCGGATGCCCGAGGCAGCCATCAAGGCAGGGACGTGGTGTTTGATGTGGAAACCATCCTTGGGTTTCCTCATCTGGCAACGCACCAGTTCACGGGCCTGGTAGGAAAACTCTTAATGATCCCTCCTTAGGGATGCATAAAGCCTTGTGGAATGTCTTGCTTGGGATGTCTGCTCCTTTCTTCCACAATTGATGTTTCATTCGATATTTCTCCCGCGGGATGCCTAGACATGGCTGGGCTGCCTTTATGCACTGCTCCACTTGCAGATCTATGGGGACATTTCCCATGATGTGTGTCCCCAGCCCTACTGTACCAGGCCTGCCCAAAAGCCAGGGAAGAAAGAAATATTTCTCATCTGCTTGGTTTTCTGCCTTTCATATTCCTTCTTTCTAAGGGAATCCCAAGGTCCTGCTCCGCTTTTGCACAGGGGCAGCACCAATCTAGAGCCCTGGCATTATTTTATTAAAAGCTCATGTAGATCAAACGTCACTTACCAAGAATGACCTTGCGTTTGTGTTCCTAGCTGGGTTGATTTTTCATAAAATAAAAATGTTATTTTGAATGTCTGAGTACTGAAAGCATGGAAAAGATCTGGCAAGGTATTTCCTAAGGGAACCCTGTCACACAAAGAAAATCCCCAAGCAGTATTTTTTGCACACACAAAATCTGTCTGTGCCTTTCCCCCACTCTTTTATTTCTTTATTGGCAAGAAAACAGTCATCTGCCATCATCCAAGTCTCTGTGTGAAGTCTTTGTTTTGGAGAGGGTGTGGAAAAGGGAAAGTAGGAAAACATCCCTGCCAGCTCTGTGTTTTTTGCTTCTCCCCCAGTCAGAGGAGATAACCAGCGAGGAGCAGTGTCCCTTGGTGGAGTAAAGGGAGGAGAGTGTTTCACTGCGGAGACAAGAGGGATGGGGAAGCCTGGAGGTTTGCTCCTCCTAAGGATAACTATGCTCTAGACTAAGGAAAAATCAGCTTCAAACCAGTGTTTTTGAGGTTAAAAACCTCACAAAAGTCTGAAGACCAAACGGATTTTGCTTATCTTTCAATGTTGGGGACCTCTGATTCCAAGCGAGCCGATGCCCTCGTGGGATGAGGACCAGCAGGTCAGGCTGCATCTTTGCCATGAACACGGGATGTCTGCACGAGTGTCCCAGGACACTTCCCACCGGCATGGGAAGCAGAGGGAAAGAGTTGGAGCCTGGCAGGGGTAACTCCTCAAACTGCTCCAAGGAGAGCACAGGAGCTCCTCTGGTCACCCCTCAGCAGCTATGCATACCCCTCAAATCGAGCAGCTTTTCGGGCTCGCAGCCAAAACCAATCTCATGATTAAATGACAGGCTCGTTGTTTATGAGAAGCTAGTGAAATCGTCAGCTTCAGAGACACCTGAACTAAGCTCTAAAACTTAAATTATTCAACCACAAACAGCGCAAGTCAGAGCCGAAGTGTTTTCTCCCTCTTCCTCCTGAATGGTCCTCAAGGTGCCATAGCTTGCAGAGCTGGCTCTCCTTGGCCAGGAGAAAACCTGCTGGCATTTCCCTAGCAGAGCACAGGTATTCAAGGGAGCATGCAGAAACGAACAAATAAAAATAAGCAGCAATTGGTGTGTGTGTGTTTTGAAGGCTGCAGTGCTTCCTCCCCAAGTTTTGCTTATGAAAAGTGACTTTTTGAAGAGCAGTGAAAGCATTTCACCCTTGGGAGGCCAAGTTTTCTGCAAGTTTCTACTTCTTAATGAAAATAGAATACGTGACCAATCCTTTGGCCACAGGATTTTTGGTGTTGGGAGGCAAACTCTCACCCCATGCAGGGTTTTCAGGTATCCACTGGCCACATGAGGTTGCTATCAAAGAGCCGAGTAGTTGAATAACAAAGTTTTCTGCAAGCAACCACCTAAAAAAACCCTAGATGTAGGTTTTCCAGATACATAAACTTCTGTGTTTGCTTAACTTTTTGAACTAATAGGCATTAAATGCTCTTTTTGGTTGAAAAGGGACTGCAGATCATTTTCAGAGTTTCGCAGTCATTAGTTTCAATTCTTTTCCTCCTAGAGCCATATGTCGGTTTGAAGTTGTGGGAATATCTTAAACAGTGCCAGTGAAATATTTAGGATGGTCTAAATAGATTCTGAATAAATTTTCTCTAAAATATGCCCTGAAAGAAAACAACAGATGGGTTTCGGTGCTGTGTGTGGTACACCCAACCAAGGGAAGCACCCTCTGTCTCTACTAGTCTGTGCTCCCTAGAGATGTAAAGATGTGCAAAACCACCGCACTTACTTCTCCTTGCACTGGTATCTCCCCCAGTCCCAAATGTGAGGCTCAAAGACCTCGCTCTTTGCTTCCAGGTGAGTTTTTCCCCAGCCTGAAGACGCTGTTTTCCCCAAGGAGCTATGAAAAATGTTGGACTGGCTTCATAGGGACTGTAATGCCTCAGCTCTGGTATTGGATGAGTCTGCATCTGATTTATCCTTGATAGTACTGGAGCAGCTATGGAAGCTGATGGCAATTTTGCCTCCCATTGGGATATTCACAGGAGATACACCAAAGGAGCACATTTCATCTCTACCTGCTCACTCCTATTCCACTGCCCTTCTAGGAAGTGAATCACCTTGGAGATATCCATCCCTTGGCCAAATCCAGTGGGAAGGATCCAAAGGAGCCACAAGTTACCAGGCAGAGGAAGAACTGCCCAATGCACACCCACACCTGCAGTGGGATTTAACTGGATAAATCTCTTCTGGAAGCCGGATCCTTACTGGGAAAAGCCTCTGGAGGCTGGAGCAACCTGCCCCAGATCTGCTACAGCTCCATCGCTAGGTGTTTCTGCTCTCTGCATATACATCCAGCTCTCTTTTGAAGCCTGCCAGGCTTTCAGCCTCAGCAAAATCTCCTGGCAATATTTCCTACCAGCTAATTGTGTGAAGAAAAAAAAAAAAAAAAAA
>VZSG01000202.1:651500-680673 GCA_013398315.1 Nothoprocta pentlandii | reverse complement strand
TTCTCAGATTACGGGAACAGACGTTCCCAATCTGCTGCCTTTATTTCACGCTGTATTTTGCATACCAGCGTTAGCATGTCCTGGAGTACGATCTGGTGTGGAGTCTGCCTTGCCTTGCCGGGATGGAAATCTGCAGCAGGTTGAAAATTGAGAACGATAAGAGAATATCAAAGAAACGTAAAAGCAAAGCAAACAACATCGGGGCAGCGATAATGATAGGGTTTTCCCTCTGCTGGATTCATTTAATATCTCTATTTCTCATGAAGCCACTGCAGATTTTTTTGCCTGCTGCACCAGCCTGTCCTGCTAATCCAGGGAGTTGGCTGCAGAACCAAAGACCAGGTAGCTGTGAAGTAAGACAGGCCTCGTGTCTGGCAAATTGTTCCCTCTGTCTCTGTATGACCTTTGCAGAGGGGGATTCTCATTAGGCTGTTTCCTTCCCTTCACCTCCGACCTCTCTGGATATATCTGTCAAGTGTGTTTTGCACATGCACCCATGCAATCTCCTTCTCCATTTGTATTCCATCTGCCTTCAACAAATCCTGAAAACCTTGGCTGGGCTGCCTCATTTGTATGCACTTAATCTGGCTTTATCCTGTTTTATGGAGCGTCTTCTTTAAATTGATTCGGGCAAAAGCATAGAGAGGCTTTGCATAGATTTTGCATGCATGACATTTCTGCACAGTTGGTCCCATTATACACCATCCCGAGCACACTCTGCCCATGAAAATACCATATAAAACAAGAAAAAAAAGTGTTTCAAAATAAGGGGAGCCATGGTGGGAGGAGGAGGAAGACTGGTGAGTCAAGCTAAGCGTTGTCCACTTCTCTGGTGATTCGACAGAGGTGTTTTCCAGTCTCTAATGTTTGAGCATCTGGTTGAGTTCCAGGTCCTCCTGTGCTGCACCTTGCAGAGCAGGGTTAGACCCTGCCTGAGTCCCAGATTTCTTCCTTATCCTTCTGTGAATCCATGAGATTCTTGCAAGCGGCATCTTGCCCACCTTGGGGGTGGAAGAACAGCAAGGTTCTGTGTCCTCAGGGAGCCCAGGGTGACAGCACGAAGAAGGTGTCAGGCGCATCTCTTTGGCTGCAGCCTTTTTGTGCTTGCAAAAACATCTGCCCTGTTGTCCCCAAAAAGCATCTGCCCTGTTGTCCCCATTCCACGTCTCACAGAGTGGCCCTTGCCCACCCAGTGCAGCTGAGCTGCTCGCTCTTCATCTGCAAAGCCGGGCTGAACCCACAGCCTTCTACCAAAGACTGCTCGTTAATTCATGCCTTTCAGAAGCCCAAGCTCCAGGCTTAAATATTCTTGCTTATGCAGAATTTCTAATGAGGGAAAGAGAAAAACCACTGTATTAGTAGGAATCCATCTCTCCTGCCTTCTGTGATCTTTGCCTGCTCGAACTCCGAATGACTGCTGAAAAGTTCGTGTCTCACTTCCCTTGCTCTGAGCATAACATGAAAACGTTGCTTTTACCTTCTGTGGCTCTAACATTCATCATAAAAGCTTCTTTGCCTCATACAGATCTCCAGATATAAGTCCTTATCAGTGTCAATACGTGTCCAATACTTTGCCTATCAGCACCAGGTCTGCCCAGAATGAAACCAAAGATCCTTTTTATGCCGGTGTTGTCATTCCCAGATGCTGCAGGTGCTTCAGAGACAACGTGTTTGGTTCACAGCATCTCTCTGAGGAGTGAAAGCAGGGAGAAAAACGAAGGCTTCCTAACATCAGGTGAGAAGCAGCACCATCAAAGCCTCTATACGCAAAAAACTTCTAGGACAGAAGTGCAAAGGAGCTGAGAGAGCACTTCTCTTTTTGCACAACCCTACACTGGAGCAATAGGTTGTGGTGCATCGGATCAAATCATGCCAAAATTGGGGCTGGAACAAAAGATCATAGGAGACATGGGGTCAGGAGGCAGAGGGACACCTTAAAAGTCTCAGATCTCAAAGCTGACAAGGTTAAGCTCAACTTGAAATACACTGGGGCTATGCTCTGTGTTACTCACGGTCTAAGTCTAAGCGGTCTAAGTCTAAGCGGTAGCAGGTCTGATGAGGTGAATACTGCTTGTTTCATGTGACCAAGCGACAGCAACGAGTATTAATCAGCATTCTATTAGGGAGAATTAATATTTTGTTAAAAGGCTGCTAATGATTCAACAATGTTACTGTTATGCTAAGGCAGGGGGAATTACAGAAAGAGTACTTGTGTTCATACGTCAACTCATTAAAAGCCCGACTCCATTTAAGTCGGCGCTGTTAGGTTAATGTGTTACATATTAAAAATTCCAATTTCCTTTGCTGGCTACAAATAGCAACCTAGCTTATTGACACTCAGTGATTTGCAATGCACTGTTTAACTTTTCACTTCTTGTGTTTGCGTGTTCACCTTGATTTATAGTGATTGTGACTCGGGTCCTAGAAATTTGCACTGCTTAAAAGACGCTAAGCCATTTTTATGATGTGTCTTGAAAGAGGAGAAAAAAAAATCTATGCTGCCTTGATTGGACATGGAGATGTGAGCGGGATCCCATCTTTTATACAACTGGCCTCTGCTTGGCATGTCTATGCCAAAGGAAACTTGTCCTTGTAGAGCCCTTTGGGTAGGACCCAACCTGCAGAGCTGGTGCTGTTTCCGGGTCCTTGTTTCCAGCATTTGATTTTAATGCAAGTAAAAAGGCCCTGGCTCTGGCGAGATGAGAACAATATGAGGCTGTGCTCTTGGTCCCAGGTTCTAGTTAGGACCCTCTCCTACTTGCAAGATTGTCATGCTTCTGAAGCCTCATGAATGAGAGCTTGTGAGGAGCCAGGGAGAAGAAGCCTTGTCATTAGCAGCCTTCTCTCTGGTCAGGAGCTGGAGGTAAATCCAATGTGTAACCAAATACAAATGGAGGAATTAAAAACAAACACAAATCAGAGGCTCCTGAAGGTAAATCATGCATATCTGCAAGTTTCGCTAGAATGAAAAGCTAAGGACAGAGCAAGTTTTGATTTGAGAAAAAGCAAGACCACCTCAAAATGCATAAGTTAACAGTAAAGCAACAGAGAAACCTCCCTGGTTTCTTCCAGGGCCCTGTGAGAGTCATGCTGAAAACGGGAGCCATCCATGGCCATGCTCTGAGCATCTCCTTCCTTTGGGCATGCAAAGGAGTAAGATCCCAGCCTCGTTGGATCCTAGCAGAAAACTTGGCTGGGTGTTCTGCCTGTAAATGTGGCTTTGGCAGGTTAAAAAAAAAAAAAAAAAAAAGTAAAAAAAAAGTAGAATTCTCCTCCATAAAAAAGAGGCACCTCATAAAAATGCAGGGGAGGAACAGCAGACAACAGGGTAGGGTTGAGGACTGGTCCCCGCAGAAAGGAGGAGGTGAGGGCACATGCATTGCTCTCTCCGTGTTTCTGAATCTTCATAGGGCTCCCTCTGAAACAGAGCTCCCTCCTTTCCTTATTTTTGGCCTTGAAAATCATAATGTTGAGCCTGAAAATTGCTGTAGGGCTTGTATTTTAATGCTGCAGCTTAGGAAGATCACGTGTTCCTGAGAGCCAAGCTCAGGAGAAACCTACTGTGTTGCGCTTATTAAAAAGGTGTTGCTTAATAAGCTTATCACCAGTTCCTGACTTATCTGGTTATTTCTGGTATAATCTTACTGGTTATTTGTGACTTCCAGCTCGGGTAACAGAGGATGATAACTTTGCCTGTGGCATTTCTGTAACCAGTACTGGTTACTGGGCCTCGGGTCTGGTTGCAAGACTCAATCCTGGCGGAGATTTGAAGAATTCAAGAGTAACTATTACATTTAGGTTGCCTTTAAAGTTTACTGATGAGAATCAAAAGATATTTATCTGCATGACTGAGCTGTGGTTCAAAGACCCAATAGCTGCATGTACGGCACTGAACTCAGTATACATTTCTGAATTGACTTTTTAGATATCCGTCATCAATAAATCCTCAAAGCCACTTGTATCAGAATGAAAAACAGCTATGGAAATCATTAGATCTACAGTCAGTAATTGATAACATGCATTTCAAATGCGGAAATGAAGTAGCTTTCAGTTTGGGGGCGGGATTTCAGATTGTATCTAATTCCATTAGGCAAGAAATTCAAATGATGAAGGAACAGCCTTTATTGTTCTGCTTTTCAAATGGAAGAGCTTGTTATCTTTTCGCCTCCTCCAAAGAGATCTTTCTTTTTGGGGTGTCTAAAAAGTTGAAAGAGCTGAAAAGTAATCGTACAGTTTAATACAATGTGAACTTGTAATTTCACACCTCTCCTGCCTTACCAGAGCCCAGGTGTTACTCCTAGGCATAGATATTCTGTTCTGCACCCAGCCAGAGGCAGTTAAGCTTCCTCTATCAGTGCCAAGACATTTGGAGACCTCTTCATCCAAGGATCTGGAAGAGTTTCCAGAGGTTGGAAATGAGCTGAGGCTCTATCTGCTGCCTATGCATGGTAGCTTCTCCCACAGAGTAACTGCTCAAAGTCCTTTTTTTCTGCTCAGGAGCTTCCACACCCATCACTGCTCTTCAAAACACCCACAAAAAGCTGTAAGGAGGCAAAGGGTTACACAGTGCTTCTGAACTGGAATGTTGGGCAGGGAGTATCTCTCTTCCACCCCATAAGATGTTTCAAGACATGGGTTGGCTCTTCTCCTTTCTGCCCCTCCGTCTGCACCCCAAGCTGGGGCAGCGGGAGGCCGGCTGTGTTGGAGCACAGCTTGGCAAGCAGGCAGGCAGAAACATTTGGTGTTGGGGTTGCTTAGGCACGGGGTGAATGTTTCATCTTGGGTTTCAACAGTTAAAAGAAAACGACGCTCCCTCTCAGCGTTTTATTTTATTTTTGTGCCAGAAGGATGCTGTTCTCAACACAGGAGAAGGCGTTTCCATACGTAGTATGTCACGATGCAATGTTTTCACAATTTGGACTTGTTCTTTCTTTTCAAAAGAAGAGGCCTTATATCAGGAAAAGCAGAAAATATAAGCCTATTGTGCAAAAAGTTTTATTTTTAACCTGTATTTCTAGAATTTATTTATTGCATCTATTGATTCCCAAGGTTTCCAGCTTCACCCAAGGACACATGCAATGGGAACAACTTCTGAATCTCAAAGCAGTTTTTGAAGGTACTGCATTCAACAGAATGTGTGCCCTTTTCCAGCTGGTCCTACTGTGCTCCAAGATGAAGTCCAGGCTTTCTTACTGCATCCAGCTCCCTCCTGCTCTTGCTTCCCAGAGCAGAGCGTCATGAATCCTTCTCTGTGTGATGGAGCAACCTCAGCAGCAGCTGCTGGGCCTGCCCGGCCCTCCTGAAAGCCCCGTGCCCTCATGGCAGAAGTGTTTCCAGACCTTCCCGGGCAGATTGAAGTGGTTAATCCTAGGCTTTCTGCTTCCTGACAGTGGGTATCATTTCCTGGATGTTTCTGTAGATGGTGCATTTTTTCATCATGTCTGAGAACCAAAGAGCTCACTCAGGAAAATGGGTGTAGGATTGTGGAAAGATGGGGCAGGAGGGAAGCTGAGATCAAGGCTGGCCCATTATGTCCATGTCTCTCCTGTGAGAATCCCAAATTCCTCCTCAAGAGTCCCAAATTCCTCTTCAAAGCCTCCCATGATGAAGGCTGCACAACCTCTTGTGGCCTGGCAGAGATCTCTCTCTCTTTCTCTAGATGTCTTATCTGTGTCTGCAGCCCTGGATACTTTCTTGTCTGATCCCCTGTGGACTCACTAAGCAAAATATTCTCTTCCTCTGGGTCAGAGCTATGAATATATCCCCAGGCTGTGGTGTGGCTTCCCTTTTAGTATTTTTTTCTGTGAACTAAACGGCCTCAATTCTCTCAATTTTCCTTATTTTCTAGATTTCCATTTTGGAAGGATCCTCTCCATCACACAGAGCATGAACAAAAATGTTCATCAGGACCAGCTGTAAGGCCAGTTCTTGTAAAAAACATTTTTAGCTTTTTGGAGCACTTCTTAGAGATAAGGGAACAAATCCTTTTCTCATGAATATTTGATTTACAAAGAGATGGGATGGGATGTGTACCAACCTCAACCATCTTCAGCACATAGCTGCTATGGGAGCTAGAAGAGGTGGACCCCTTGACCTGATGACTTCTATGATCCTATTCTATGATCCTATGTGTTTCTGGTAGGTGAGACAAAGTGACCACTGGAAAGACTAACCACCTCTTAGCTTTCTCTAAGCTGGTGGCAATCTGGAGGAAGAGACTGTCGCTCTACCGCAAGGCGACGGCAGCCCAATGCTCAACGTTTGCTTAGCAGCTCTGAGCAACCTATTTCAATCCTGTAGCCATCGTTAATAGATGGAAAACATATAAACCATGCTAACATCGATCTGAAATTCCTACAATTTATAGGAAAAAAAAAAAAAAAAAGAAAAATGAAAAACGGAGTAAAACACAGCTCCTCTTTTGTTTGCTCTGGGCAGCGTCCCAAAATCACACCATACTGCAGGAATGATCTTAGCTGGCCTGCAAACTCTGAGGCTGTTAGAGAAATTGAATCCAGACCTTTCTAAAAAATCATTTAAAATTACAGAGAAACCCATATGGTTGGAGAGTATTGAAGTCACAGAGTGAAACACTCAAAAGTTCGGAAGTCTGAGATTTAAGGTTTTCTGCAAATGCATTTTCAACAGGAATGGCAAAAACCAGAGCTTAACACAAAAGCCCCACCTTGCTACATTTCAGACACTAGCACATGGGTGTTTCTCAAGGAAAACAAGAGAATCTCTGAAATCTTTTCTTTAACCTGTCTTAGGCAATATGGCATGTTTTCCCATTCTCTTGCTCTGAGGCAGAGTTGCATTATTTATGTTGTTTTTTTTCTTTTTCCAGAAGAAATCGCAGTCTTGGCAATGTATGTGACATGTTAAAAATGGAGATTGAGCAGAGAAAGGCTGGTGCACTGGCAAACATCTGAAAAGAGGAATTTGCTTTTGGAATCTCATGATAAACTTGAACCGGTCTCATCGCCTCCTATGAAAATCTGAAATGAGATCCATTCCATTTATCCCTTCATTTTAAATGAAGTTACAGGTTAATCTGCTTGCCAAAAGAGGAGCAAAGGAAGCTCGTTGTCTCCTGCTCCTGTCAGCTACATCATGAAGACATTAACATTAAAGTGTTGGACTACACCTTGTACACAGAAGGAAGGTCCCATTGAGCATTTTGGGGAGAAATGTCTTGCTTTGGGCATATGCAGGTGGCCCAGGTCGTGACACCGCTGTCCTGCTATGGGGTGAGCTGCTCAGGGCATGGCCACCAAGCCAGGTTATTCTAGTACAACAGGTTTGGGGGAGCAGGGGGGATTTTAGCAATTCTAATTGAAGATGGCCCAGAAACACCAAAAGTTCTCGCCTGTTGCTGCAAACCCTCTGGGTCATCCCTGGATGCCAAAATCAATAGTCCCCGCACTGTATTGATTTTGAAATTGAGATTAAAGAGCACGGTTTTCTGGTGCCAACTGCCATTGCAAACCCTTACTTTGGAATAAAAAATTCTCACCAAAAAAAAAAACAAAAACAAAAACAAAAACAAAAAACCTACTAAAAAATCTAAAACAAAAAAAAGAAGGAATTATGTTCCTTTATATGAAATAATCAGCTTTAACCAAGATGAGATTTAGGTCTTAACATACTGAGCACAAACAGGACTTTTTCGTTAACATCCAGCCAACGATTTTGGAATGAAGGATTAACAACATCTTAAACAGATGTTTCCAATGAACTTTCAAATATATAAGATTTTTTTTTTCTTTACTAGGGATTAGAAGGATGTACAGTAATTAGTTCTGAAATATTTTGGCTGAATTACTGAGTACTGCTGTATTAAGGATATGTAACTATCTCTCACTAAAGAGGATAATACATTCCATTTTGTATTTCAGTTTCATTTATATTGTCTGTGGATTTGCTAAAAGTAAAAATAGAACAAAATCCCAATTTTCATTTGCTAAGGATGTCTCTGTGCACATTCTTTTGAGAACCCTTACAAATAAAAATCCAACTTCTTTTGACTAAAGAGTGTAACATAAAGCAGCTAAAGCTGTGGCCTACATTTTCAGAAATGGCTCTCGGCCTTAAATTATTCATTTCGATCTTGGTGAAGCTCACAAGATGAAGACAATTTCCTTGATGAAGCCATCGGGAAACAAGACTTGAAAGACTGCTAGGTGTTTTCTGCATCTTATTATTGGTACAACTATATTGTTTTCTAAGTAAACTCCACGTTAGTTGAGAACCTTCAACCCCTCTCAAGAGCAGCAACTACTTTGTAGAGCTCCCCATTTGGGAACCCTTGCCTGATGTACCTGAGCAAGGTTTGAGAACACAAGGTGCCAAGAAAGTGAGTCACACCAAGCTGGACACCATGTCTGGAACGAGAAGGCCTGTCTGAATCATAATTATGAACCTTTCTTACTGGTTGGTATTTCTTGGGGATGAGTATGTTCAGTGAAGGAGCAATGACATGGGCTAGAGGCAATTCAGCTCTAGACAGCTATGGTTCCTTTGAAATGTTGGAGGGTAACACCAGGGAAAACAACAGGATACGGTCATGCCAGAAGCAGCACCCGGGCTCTTTCTCAAGGACTTGTGCTGATCTCTCCTCATTGACTAAGCTGAGACTAGGCACCTCCAGATGAGCCAGATGAATCCCACCTTCTGTGCTAGGGATAACAATGCCAGGCTAGCAGAGCTCCAAGTGAAATGTCCCTCCACCACAATAACAGCGTGGGAAGGCAGTCGAATGCCCTGCTCTGTGTAGAAGTTGGCCAGCAAGCGCTTGGAGCTGCAAGGCTACATGAGAATACCAGCTCAGGGCTCACAAGCATTTTACAAACCAGAAGAAAAGGCAATAATTCATCATGGAAGTGATTTATAATGAATCCTTAGCTCCTTGCTATTGGCTACTGTGTATCATCGGAATCTAGGAGCAGACAGGGTTTCAGGAAGACTGTAAATCTCATTAAAAGTCAGCAGACATATGTTCTCAAGAGAGCAAAGGCAGAATATGCCCGCTGCTTCCTCAGGCAGCGCTCCCATCCTGCCTGCATCCAGGCATCTGACTCCCGTTTGCCTGTCAGGCGCAATACTTAGCTGAAACATATTGGAACCATTTAATTTCCATTTAGGGAACCTGTCCATCAAAATGCCAGCTCCTCAAATAGTAAATAACAGCAAAGCACCACTCGGCTGCATGAAGCCCCGGCCCAGCCACCCTGATGCTCTTTTGGAACAACGAGATCCCTGAATTTATCCCCTCGGGAACAGGACTAATGCCATGCTATTTGATTTCACATGTGATTTGCAATTCCTCTACAAATCCGGTGTATTTTGTGCTCAAGAGAGCCCGTTTCCAGGGTCAAAACCTTCAATTGCTGAGATACTGAAGAAAGGAGCTCTCCTCTGACCCAGTGGTCTCTCTCCAACACTCACCACATCTCACTTCACTTCCACAAGAGCCGTGGTTAGTCTTGGCTCCAAAAAGAAAAGGAGTGCGAAATATTTACAACAGTGCTCCTTTTATTTTCCAGGCCACGATAGTTTTGGAAAGGTTAAAAGAAAATGAAAGCAAAGTGTCTTTATTGCATAGCATATAAGAATTTACAGCCCAAATGAGCCAATTTCAAGGAGCACGAGAAGGGGGCTCGCGAGGTCTTTTCTTTTACTTTTCCGTGGTCTGCTGTCTTGGAATAAAATGCAATATTTATAGAGAGGAAAACTGTGTACGTTTAGACTGACATTTGGAGCCAACCTTGTTTCTAAATATTCATGAAGCAAGGAGACTATAAGCATCTCGGCAGCGAGAAACACGCTTTTTCAATGTATTCTTTGCATAATTCCCCTCTGCATTTATTACATTTCCTGTTTGGGTTTTGTGTTGTTGTTGCTTTAGCCGCCTTCCCTTCATTACACGGGTTTTGCGATAGGGAAACGTGTAAAATTGGCAATCTGCTGCAGCACACGCTGATGTCGGCGCCGCGCTCCGCGTCCCGTCGCGGCGGCTGGCAGCACGCCACGTGCCCGGCCTCCCTCGCAGGACATGTGGTGTGTGGTGGTGTTCACATCTGCTGCTTGACCTCACCCCATGTTTGATCCACACCACACCTAGGGTGCAACTTGAGCCCATAGTATCTCAAGGGGGCAGAAGAGGCTCAAGACTTTTCCTGCACCTCTGTGCTCATGATGGCACTCACATTGGCTTCCCATGGGGTCCCACCAGGAGAAGGGCATGGCACAGACGCTTGATTCGATGAGATGGAGGCTGCCGTGCTCCTGGACATGTGCCAGGTGATAACATGACTATTTCCAGCTTTAAACAGGTGAAAACATCTGTTTGCCCCCAAGCACCCTGGGCAAGGTGGCTGTGCAGGGAACATGGAGCAGCCAGTGGAGGCGGATCATCCTCAACTGAGGTTCGGGAAAGGTCTTGGCTCTCCTTTCCTGCTGTGTTCTCAGAGAATGGGTCTTTCTCTGGGTCTTCCCAGACCTGGTCTGCATGTGCTGAAGAAACCCCACGAACTCTCCTCCACACCTCCACCAAGCCTCTTGCCTTTCCCCACCTCTGTGCAGTGGTAGGAAGCCTGGACCTGGCTACAGACCCATGTCCACCAGAGTGGGGCTTTCCCGCTATTTACCCCTCATGTGTTTCATCTTAGAGGTGTCTTTTTTTTCTTTTTAACTTCTCATCTTTTTTGGTCTCAAGCAGGACACCACTGCTGGGACATGACCCACAGGCCACTCCTCTTCCAGCATGAATAGGGAAGCTCCTCTTCCGTAGAATAGGGAGTGTGGCCATGCTGGGTGCAATTGAGGTCCCCTTCACTCCTCTCCTGGTTGAAGCGGTGGATGCCTCAGAGGAGGGCCAGAGCCAATGGAGTTTTGCTGGTGGCTCCAGCATTTCCTGGGCTAGAGGTTGCATCTCTATGGATTTTTGCTCTACACATATACATAGGTCTACATGTATATTCATCTAAATGTGATTGACCTTTGTATTTGCGCTTCTCCCTGGTACCAAGGCTGAATTAAGCAACAGGAACCAGCTCAGGGCCAGGGCTCCTGGCAATGTGTTGCTTGTGAAACAAAGACCAAGAGAATCTGTTTCTCTTTTTCCTCTTTCTTGATTGCCCCTGATCCTTCTCTGCAGGCTTCCTGTTTCTGCTGTGTTTGGAGAGGTCTGTCATTTGAGTTTTCAGGCTTTTTCCACGCCTACTCCATCTGTCATAGGGTTTCACATTTACCCTGGCAGGCTGCTTGCTCGTCTTCATCTTCCATGTTTGGAAACAGCCTCTGCTTTTCGCTTCTTTTTCACTTTTTTACCTCTAATAGGCTCCTCATGGCTCGGAAACGGAGCTTTGTTCCAATGAGAATGAAAGCAAAATATTCCAGAAACCTCAAAGCCCTCCACAAACACCGAATTTCTGCCCATCCTGCACCATTACTCGCAGCTATTATTTTCCCATATTGAGCTGGTTTGTATGTACATATATACAGTCTTGGATGGGTTATCACAGCAAAAAGAGTAAATAGTGCAATAGCGAAATGCAACAATGAATATCTTAAGATGAAGCCGACTTTAGCAGAGCCCTTGCAGAATCACCACTCTGTAATGGGAAAGGCAGTGATTTATGGCCCCCCAATAAAGATATCCTGGTGGAAAAAAAATAATACACATGTAGGCAGGAGAGGTGTCATATGTTTATACATTTTGAACTTTTATTTTGTTACTAGAAGCATGGATATAAATAGCTATTTATCAGAGCTGGGCAGAAATGAAAATATTTTCTGATAACTTCAGCACGTTACCTCAAAATATTGCTGAAAAAGCTTGATTTTCCAGAAACAAATTTCTGAACAGCTTGTAAATATATTTTCTTTCAAAATATCTATATTTTCTGAACAGCTTGTAAATATATTTTCTTTCAAAATATCTATATTTTCTTTTCTTTTTTTGATAATGGCAATGATCGCTATGAAATGCAAAATTTATTCTTAGTCCATAGTCATACATATCAATACTTTTGAAAGATGAGTATGTGGGGGCCTTTAGGCCTACTTATGATAAATAGAGACTGTCTAGGGTGAGATAATTACAAAAGAGTTGCAATTATCATTGCTGCTCATTGAAAATCTGCAGGAATTTGCATGCAAGACTCCTGGGTTCAGCTTCAAGAAGGTGAACAAGCTGGATTGACAAATTTGTTAAATCTGCTTGTGAAGCACCATTTAAAATAATAACAATAATTAGTAGTAATATAATTGATCTATTTTGTTCTGTGCATGACAGGAATTTGCTTTAAATTGAACCGGCAAATTAAGGCAACATTTAGCATACCAAACAATATTGCTTATGAAAACATCTATTTATATCTGCCAATAATTGTTATCTAACTATGAAGTATGCGGTGGATTATACAGTAACTTTACATTGCATCAGAGGAAAGAGATTTAAATCACTGAGAAACAGCTGAAATTTTCCAGAAAAAAAGCGCAACATATCTGGAGCATCAAGACAGCCCGTTTGCAAGCAAATCACTGACAAATCCACCCCATCCTGCATGATAAATAATACGATCACTTATGCACAATAGGTTAAAGGAAATGTAGCTTTATGCATAAAATGTATTTCCCATTAATATTTTCTATTTTGAAATTATTCGAGCTAAATGTGGAGTCTAGAGCAGAGGGAAGGTTTGCTGTTAATGATAGTTTGGGAGAAAAAGGTCTTTGAAAACGGAAATAGTTAAAGCTTTCCTGGGGAAAAGGGGAATAATCCTTTTTTTATTATTATTATTTGCCTCCTAGATTTCTCTATGGAAAAGTATCAGGCTTTTCCAGCCAGCTCTATCACTATGTGCCTCTGACTTTGCTGTGTCATTCCAAACTGCATTTAATACCCTAGGGATACCAGAGCCAGTCTTTGGAAATGATGGCCAAAGTCAGGCTTGGAGAAATGCATGAGACTCAAGGCTCAGATAAGACTTGCTCAAGTCAAGGTTTTTCTCTGTCTTTGGTGGGACAGAGACCTTTTTTTCCCCAAAATTATGCTAGAATGAGCATGTGGGTGCTCAGCTCCTTGGCTCTGCAGGCACACCAAGGAATGGCTCGGGGTGGGCAGCGAGCAAATGCTGGAGTGTGGAGACATGCAGACAGTTTCTTTTTTTCCAACAGCAGTTTAAGAGGTGACCTGGTCATGATCTAACCCAGGCTGACACGGGGAGGTGTCTGGCAGAGATCTGTAGTAATAGTAGATCTATAACTTTGTGTTAAAAAGCCTAATGAGAACCTAGTAATTGGAAGTTGGAAGGAGTTGAAGAATAGAAGTAGAGCAGAAGAGAATAGAGCTGAATGGCTTTGCAAGCTGTGGAAAAGCCACCCCAGGCCTTGCTGATCTGGATGAAAAAAGAACATTTCACAATCTTCTTGCCTGAAGATGAAGTTTTGAAGAAATCCTGTCGTGTTTCTTGGCCTGGAGTTCAGCTCGCCCAGTTGGAGCAGCTACTCTGGCACGAGCAAATCCAAGTTTCCAGCCAAAATGCCCCCAGGAGCTGCTGTCCTGCAGTCCCTCAGCAACCTCTCATTGTGTGCCATTACCCCCTGTTGAGTCCTTGTTAACTAAGTGTGTCTTTAATTGTTCTTTATGGTTAATTTGATCAGGAATGTGTTTTTATATCTGGTGACTCAAACTCTTCATAGAAAAGGACATCTTCAGCACCAAGAGCTTCTCAGAGGCAAATTCTCCTTAGCACATGGAATCTGGCTCTCTTCAGGGTGACTGTTACACTTTCTGCACAGCCCGGGTAGGCATGCCCAGGTCTAGTAATGAAGACCTTAAACTGCATCAACCACCAAGTTTTAATGAGGTACTAAACCCTAGGTCTAAAACCAGGGGCACCACAAGGAGCACAGCAGCCCACATCTCACCTACAGGGCAAACTGGGGCCCAAAGTCCTCTCCAGTGGCTTACAAAGTCTCCTAGTGTCAGATTCATCAGGTGTCTAGAGCATAGATGTCTACAGGAGAACTTGTCTCCCTTCGTACTCTGCAGAGTCTAGTCAATAAAGTTAAAGGAACTAGAGGGATTTATCCAACCTAAGATTTTTTTTTTCAGTTCTATTTTAGGAAAAGATGAATCCTATCACAGTCTCAGCTGATGATAAGGGCTGTCTGCCAGGACTAGCTTCAAGCAGATGCTTTCCCTGCAGAATCCATATCCAGCCTGGGCAATCTCCATCCTTGCCCTAGCCCCATGGTTCCATCTCACCTGTTTTAGAGTTGCCAGGCTTGGTCCCTGCTCTGTTTTGGGATTAGCTTCTGTGCTCACCATCCCTGAAAAACATCTTTTCAAGCAATAAGGAACACCCTAGTCTCTTGGTCCCCAATTCAAAGCCTGTTAATGCCAAGAGGGGTCTTTCTACAATCTTGCTCAAGCTGGATGTAAGACCTTGGAGGCTCCAGTTAATTCTTTTTTTCCCTAGCATATTCACTTCACTGAAGAGAAATGCCTGGCCAAATTAATCCAAATGGTGCCAAAATATGAGGACTGGGGTGTCCTGACAGATCTTAGTGGAGGCGCCTCAGATTCCATCTGACTCTGTACTTCATTTTCATAAGTGGCTTGGTTTCTCAGGAATATTAATTGAACATATAAATTAATTTTGTTGATTAATTAACACAGGAAAAAGGTCTGACTTTGCTGTGGAGGTAATAACATTCCTCTTGCACCATCATAAATGCATTTTTTAATTTTGTGACCCCAGATCAGCTCAGTCTTTAGTATATGATGAATATGTTGGGGAAGTTAACTTTCCTGGGAGTATAGATGACCCTGGATGAGCAGACCTCACAGAAAAGGAATTATCTATCATCTGCTTTATGCAATCAGTAGATGGATAGATAATATGGAAAAGGCATGAAGTACATGCCTCTCTCCATGCACAGTAGCAGTCCTGTGCCAAGATGTCAGGATCGAAGTCATCTGGTCTGTCAAAAAACAGAGTTAAAAGCAAAGCAGAGAGAACTTTGCCTTTTGTTCTTGGGTGAGCAGACAGTAACAGCTGGGACGGAGGGAGGATCCAGCTCTGAAGCAATGTGAGGTTGCAGCAGGGCATGTGGTCTGGGCTCTTGCGGCTTGGGAGCCCATCAGAAGCCCTCAGATTGATTTACAGCCCCGACCTCTCCAACCCCACTCATTTCCCTGGGTGGAAAGCACACGCCTGCACTCAGCCAACACTAAAGTGGGGAAGCTGCAAAAGGCCAGAGGGATCTGGATTGTGTTTTCTTTTCTTTTTCTTTTTTTTTTTTGCTATCTTGAAATGCCTGCAGATAGAAGTACAAATGAAGACCGCTCCTCAGATTTTGATTGGATGTCTTATCTGAGTTGGCAGCCCTAGATGTTTTTTTGGTCCTATCCTCTGTGTCTTATCTTCTTCAGTTCTCACTGAACAAAATATTGTCTTCCTCTTAGCTGAGGGGTGGGGGGGGCTGTGGCTCTGTGCTGGGTGGTCTGCACAGCCTGGTTAAAGGATGCAAATCCTTCTGAGTCTGTCTGTGGCTCCCTTACCCATCCCAGGGAGCTCTTCCCTCCTTCCAGGCGGTCTGGAATTAAAGCTGGAATGGGCTGGACATGCATTCTGGGGAAATTCTTTCAGATACTGCCATTTCAATTTTGTCTTCTACTTTTCTTCTTCGTTGCTATCGTTATTTCCGTAAGGACCTAGAAGACTTTGGTCTTACCCACTTCCTGTGGTTCCTTCTTTAGTCATTCTCTGCATTCAAAGAGTCGCTTAGCTGTGGGAATTCCAGGTGTGAAGTCCTTTATCCATACGATGTCATCACATTATCCCTGTGCTGAATCCAAAATGGAGCACTTTTGACAGTCAAAATACGTTGACGGTCAAAGAGGCTGAGATGCCACCATCACCCTTGCCTTTCTGGCCACTCTCTTCTACCGTAACACATTGGATGCATCTCCAGTGTTCTTATGATCAATTCAAACTAGAACTGGCCAAAAGCATTTTGGAAGAATCTTTTCTCCCATGGGAAAATGTAGTCTGAAATCAAAACATTGTGAAGGAAATGTGTTGATTTTTTTACTGGGAAGTATCAAAACAGATTGTTTCAACTTTCTCATTTTGTTTTGACAGTATCAAAATGTTCATTTCCATGAAGCAAAAACATTTGGGTTTAAATTTCTCTCTTGGTTTAGTTTTGACTTTCACTTCCTGTGAAAACATTGCATTTTGTCATGAAAAACATGAATAGAAACACTTGTAAGCTTCAAAATGCCAAAATGGAAACATATCACTGTTTCTCAAATGACTTTTTTTCTGGGGAAGGTGTGGGAGATGGAAGAGATCCATTGCTCAAAAGATGCTGATTTTGTTCTGCCCTAAACAACAACAAAACCAATTTTAGGAAAAATTGAGAACTTCCTCCAGAACTCAAGTTCTTTTCCTTGCTGTGTCAGCTACAGCATTTGCTGCTGTAGATCCTGTGGTCTATGGTGCCCTCCTTCCAGCTCCTGGTCCTTGGACTACTCCTACAGGCTTTGCGGCAACCATGAGAGCTCTGAGGTTGAAACCACATCTTCATTTTTAACCTTGCTGTGGTTCCCCAACTATTACAGGGCATTGGCAATGGGAAGGAAGGAAGAGGTTCATGGTGTCTGCCCATGAAAAGTGAGAGCAGTGAGACAGAATGAATGAGTAGTCTAAAGAAAACATTTCAAGCAAGCTAGAATATAGAAATTAACCTTTAGAGAATAGAAATATATAAAATAAATCCTTTCTCTCAGCCTATCTGTAATGCGAGCTGGTAATTAGTTTCCCTGTGCTGCACATAACCCTACTGCTAAGCGTGGAGAAAATCAGTAGGTAGCTTGAAAAGGCCCAACCATTAAAAAGATTTAATTTCCTGCATACCTTTCCTGTTTTGCTTTCCTGCTTGCTTGTTTCTTTCTCATGTAATTTTTCCTAGGTGCTTAGGGATGTGTGTGCTGCTTGAGCATGGTCTTCACTTGAAAAATTGTGCCTCACTTTTTAAACCGTAGCCACATTTGAATGACCTGTGTTGCTTTTGGTCAGAGACAGGCAGTTTTTCTCTCCTGTATGTGTATTTTCTGGTGTGGAAGATCCCACTGGCTCGAATTATAGCACTGTTATCAGCATGGGTATTGCTGGGATGCCTCTTCCTCGTTTCCACCCTTGGCAGTTTTAGGAGTTTGAGTGTTTCGGTGACTGCTTCACTCTAAGAACTTAAGCTGAGGTTTGCCAACAGGGTAACAAGTTAAAGAAAGATCCCATAAGCTTTCCTTCTGCAAAAATTGGAGGGATTACAGGGATGTGAGCAGCCAGGCGCTTACCCAGGCTCGGAGAGAGGCCAAGCTCTGGCTGAGAAATACCCAAGAGCAGAAGATGAGGTTGGAGGAGGAAGTCTGAGGAGGGCAGGCAGAGGAGAACGGGGCCCTGCAATGATGCACAGGATCCTGGTCACTCGCCTGAGCGTTCAGCTTTCCTGCAGAGATGAAGAAAACCTCAGAGTTCCTGGAGTGCTGCCCACTGTCAGTTTAATGGGCCCAGTCCATCCCCTCATCCCCACGCAATGGAGATCAATGGGTCATATGGAGTGTAAGTGTTTTATGAATACATTAAGAGCATGATATTGGCTAGAGTCTATTAAACAAGTGAGTGGTCTATTAGTAACCCCGGAGTAATAGCTGTGATTAAAAAGTGGGTTCTCAATGTGGCGTTTCAGTCCTGCGTTTGGACCTGATCCCTTCGCCGTTCTGCTACCACCCACCATGGGACATGACGTCTCCCAGAGCATTGTACAAATGCTGGTGTAAAACCACATCACTGGGTTAAAATAATAATAATAAAAGAGAGCAAGAGCGACAGAAATGAGTTGGGGGTCAGGAGAGGAAATCAATAGCCCATTGTGTTTTTATTTTAGTTCTGGTAAAAGCCCAAGATCATTCCTAGGGGCCCTCACAAGTTCATAAACACCTTTATTTGTAGTTTCCAATTTGACTTTGTTCAAACTGGAGGGTACGAATGTGTTCCTGTCGCTAGCTGCTGATTCTGCTACTTCTCCAAAAAGAGATGGCTTTGCCTTTCTCCAGCGCGTGCCTCATAAAATAGGGATTAAGAGCATTTTTTAAAACATAGTTTTTGTAATAGCGCAGCCCCAAACCCCTTCAATCAGCAAACTTTAGCACGACTTGACAGGCTAAACTGCCGTTCCTTAACCCACAGGACAAAAAGTACCATTTGCACATGGTTGAGTGGCGAGCAAGGAAGATTCATGTCGCTTGCTAATTGCCGTTGGCTGCCCGCCACCGCACGCACGCTGCGGTGCTGCCTGCATTTCGTTTCGTGATTCCATCTTTGTGAATGTCTCTTGCTGTATTTTAACGGCTTGGGAATGCATGTAACTAGAATTCTTATTAAAAGGTGGGCAAAAGAAGGAAAAAAAAAGACAGGAGGTTGTTGCTAGAAGGCTATGGGTGGGAAGAGTTCTCCAGAAATGTCTTTGAATGTACCTTGAGTCAAGAAGGGACCTCCTGGGCACAAAGCCTGTGCTGTGCTCTGCTCTGTGCATGGCAACCTTGAGTCATAACCCAGTTGTCCCCATGCAGAGATGCTGGGCACCGGGTCGTCAGTGTGACAGTGGTGTGGATGGGAAGCTGAGCTCTCACCATAGTCACAGGAGATGGGGTAAATACAGATATATCTGGAGTCTGGAGGGCAAATCTGCTGGTCACATACAGACTTCAGGGGAAACACAGAGCTTTCTAGACCCTGTGAGTTTTATGGGGTGAGATATAGTGCCTGCAAACACCCTGCTTGGCCTCCAGCAGCAGCTCCAGAGTGGGTATCCAGAGGTGCTGGACCGTGTCTGCCAGCTCATGTGGCCAATCCAGCCGTTTTGGTGCATCTCATGGAATGACAATAGACAAGCCAGGGAACTGAGACCTCCATCTCCATCGATCTCAATATGAGCTCAGATGTGTTGTTCACATGTGAGCACTTAATATTTAAGAGCTTAAATTTGTGAGCTGAACCCTATGCTGGGCATCTTCTTAGGTAGAACAGGGTGACAACTTATTGTAGGGGTCCTAATGACTGCGCTGCAGGTGAAAACACCTCTATGGTGTGACCAGAGGTTCTGGACTTGAATCCTGCTACAGATATTTGCCGAGGATTGCTCCCATCCCATAGGAAGGAGCTTCTCATTCTTTTCATATTCCACCCTCAGCCACGTCTATAGCTAGTGCTATAGAAGATAGCTGGGTGTATCTGAGATGTCCACACAGTGTTGGGAGATTGGATATGGGACTTAGGAAAGTCGTATGCCCTTCTACAGTGACTTTCAGCAGCCAGTGTGGATACCCAAGTTAGATGCTCCTCAAATGACCCTGGACATCTCTGTGGGCATCTGAAACCCTCCATTTGAGCCCGTTTGCTGCCTGTAAATGGCTCTCCAAATGAGCTCAAAGATGAGCCAGTTTTCATCTCAATCTCTACCTCTAATCCCTCCAAGTGATGCTAGGAATTATGGAAATAACTCCAACAGGCCTAATCCAATCTAAAAGCCTCCATAGGAAAACAACACAAAACCAGGGAAAATTAGTAATTGTATTACAGCAGCAGCAAATAACACAAAGGAAGATGTTGAATATTCAGAAACACTGACCAGCCATCCTTGAAATCAGCTGCACTGGGGAGAAGCAGGTGGAGGAATTTAGAAGTTCATCCCATGGAGAGGCACCTGGAAAAGGGTATGGCAGCGAGAGGAAAGATGTGGTCACTGAGTAAATCTGGTAAACCCAAGCAGGAGGCCAAGGGGAGGCTGCAAGGGGACAGTGGGCTGCATCGCTGCTAAACCTCTGCAGTCCTCGCTGGATGATCCTAATATTTTATGCATGTTTGAGCTGTATGAATTTGTGAAGAGAGTTGAAATACCTGGGATGAATCTCACTGAGAACTACACTGCATTTGCAGTTATCTGTAAAATCTCCTTTAGAGCCATATAGCAGGCTGTAGCTATTGGTAAACCTCATCTGTGTGTTCCTCAAGGGCAGAGACCTATAAATAAAAGGGACTTTCTTCTCGCCTTCTCCCTTCCTTCCTTCCTTCCTTCCTTCCTTCCTTCCTTCCTTCCTTCCTTCCTTCCTTCCTTCCTTCCTTCCTTCCTTCCTTCCTTCCTTCCTTTTTTTTTTTCAGTCATTTTTGTGGGGAGAACGATTGATTTTGATTTCCTGTATCTTTCGTTTCCATTGATGGTCTTTTGTAAAGAACTCATACTCACATGGGTTCTCTCTAATGGCCTTAATTGAAATGACGGTAAATGTCATGTCTTGAAGTGCAGGGTATGAAGCATAGCTGTATCTGTACATATATTTTTCTAACAGTACAAGATGTATGGTTGTATAAGAACCCTAGGTTTATATGGTGATGACTTCACATTGACGTTAAGTACCGGTTTCGGTTTATTGTGTGCTAAATATCCTGCAGGCAAAACAGCGCATATAGCCCTTAAACAAGGAACAATTAGAATCGGGAATGTTGACTTAAATTTACAAAGGATTTAATCTACCGTGGATGTTATGGAGATAATGTCAAGCTGCACAGCATTCCGGAAGAAAAAGAAAGGCTTTCTGAATCTATGCCAGCAGGAGTTGCAGTCCAGATGCCAGAAAAAAGAGGCTTCCTGTTGCCAGTGCAATAGTGACCAAATATGCTCGTGGATGCTCTGATAATTCACTTCCTTGGTAACTCATCCGTAGCAGGGCACAGAGGTGGTGAGAGACCTTCATTCAACAGCTCTCTGGGTTTTCCAAGTCCCAAAGCAGTTTTGGAAGGGAAGAACCTCTATTTACCACGTATTTGAGGCAGTGATCATTCAAGGACTATCTAAGGGCAGATTAAAAGGCAGAAGTGAGAAAAACATCAGCCTGATGCTAAGAAAGCCAACAGCGTTAGCTAAGTGGTAAGTTAGGCTAGGGGAAATCCATGATGAGAACTGAATGATAGTTCCCTTTGGAGGATAGGTCAAGCTAAAGCACCATGTGCTGTGTGGACTGAAGGCGAGAGGTGACCCACAGGAAACAACCTGAGGACTGAGGTGTCCTCTGACACTCTCCAGCCTCACGGGACAGCATTTTTAGTGGGTGGTGGTGACAATATTATGGAGGAACACCAGTCCAGAACACCTGAACTGCAGCAGCTGGTGTTCCTCTCTTGGACAGGCAAGGAGAGACTTGCCCATCTTGCCAAGGATCCTAAGGAGAAAACACATCATCAAAGGCTCCTGGCAGCCTCTTGATTAGGGAGCTGAGATCAAGGAAGAGTGCGAGATACAGGTTGCTGAGAGAATTCGGCTATGGCATAAATCAAGTGAAGTATTTTGGGTTAGAAAGAGTACAGATGGCGGGAAATGGTTTTTATTTTGCCTTTAAATCATTAGAATGAACTTCTGTACAGCTTTCTGAGCTGCTCTTGTATTTAAAAAGCTTGCGGCTCCACATTGCCATACTCAAACACTTCCTCCTCCTTTGTCAGTGGGATTATGTTTGAAGAGAGCTTTATTGCTCCTTATAGATTGGAATGAGATGGTTCCCAGATCCTCTTGTCTTCCTACCATGAGTAGAAAGAGAGAGCAGAAACAGCTAGAGCACCAATTACTAAGTCTCACCTTACTTAACAACAGCTTGAATGCACAAGTATTCAGATATGTGTAGGTCTCCATGTTACTACAATAACTGGGACCATACAAACCAGTTCAGAAGTTCAGAGTTATGGGTACCAGTCTTAGAAAAGAGCTTGCTCTGCTTCCAAGATTAAGCAGTATTAAGTCTTCCCTCATGTTGCTGACTAATTATTGTTAAATCTAAACAGTTTCCTGAATAGCTCAACTCCGTACGTGCACATCCCCTTATTTTCAAAGGGAGCTGTCTCTTTCTTGTCTGGTTTAAAAGCCCTTTTGGAAAAAAAAAATCTACAGATGCTTCAATTTTCTGCTTTACTGTAACTATTTAAGAAAGAAAAGAGTTTTCTCAATAGGCATAAGAAACTCATGCATAAGAGAACACAATTTGATCTGTGAATATCTCCTTGAAAATGGTCTTCTGAAGCACACCTGACCTATGTAAATTAGGTCTCTCAACACTGTGTACTGAATACAGCACAACACATGCTGGCTAGGGTAAAGGACAAAATCTCTGTTGGTCGCATTCATGGATATCTAATGAATTAATTCTCGGAAAAATCATCTGTGGATACAGAAAGGAGACTATAGTTCACATCACCAATTTTTGTTTTCCTTCCGCCTAGTAAAACTCCTCAAAGGGCAAACCCAATAGAGCTAGGGTGTTTTGGCAATTATCCCCAGGGACAGTTTCTTATTGTGGTGTTTACCTTTTTTATTGTGTTCTGGTTTTCTCTTGTGCCAATGTCAAAAAAAGGTGGAGCGCAGTGTGTCATGAAGCCCCCTTATAGAACCACGATTGCTTGGGCCCATCCATAAGTCAGCGCAGGCTTGATTTGTGTTTGCAGGTGCATCTGCAAACTCTTCAGTCTTTTCAGGATATGGAACAAATACATTTTTTTTTTCTGGGAGGGAAACCAAACAAATGAGATAATAGCCTGCTTTATTTGTGGAAATATGAGGCAGCATAATTGGCATTAGGTGCCCAGCTGCTCACCCAGGCAGTAGGCAGGATTGTTCTTCTTGAGAGGGCACGTTTATGGAGAAGGGCTGATGCAGAGGGGCTGAGCAGGAGTAGGTCAAGCTCCTGCTCTTTGGTTAATTGCAACCACATCCTGATGCCCAGACTGCTTCTGTGAGGCTCAACCTTAGCCATGGGTTAGCAGCAAGGACAAATCCAACCGAAAGGACAAGAGACAGCATGAGGGACTGCGGACCAACGTCTTCATCCAACATCTTGGAGGGCCACATGCACCCATGCATGTATACACACCATATGCCGTGCTGACGATAGTTTTGGGCCACTCTTCTTTGTCCAGAAGGACAAAGGACCACAGGGCTCCTGAAGAAGGTCATGAGGAGCAGTTCAACCTTGCAAGCCCCTAAGCAGACAAGGCTCAGGGGTCAAGGGCTACTTGCACCAGACATAATGTTGGAGCTTGATCTCTCTCTGCCCATGCTCTGAATGCCTATGAGGGAGGATTCCTAGGGCCTTACAGAGTGGACAAGTCTGCGCAGATGCTTTTTTGGGAATGTCAGAAGACATATCTGTGACAGCAGGGTGACTTCCTGCCAATGATCAAATCCTTGCTCCAAGCCCTGGAAGGATAGTTTCTGAAAGAAACCATTGTTGGACTTTAACATGAATGAAACCTTTTCTTAATATCATTCTTATTGAGCTCGCTTATGAAATGAAAGAACATGTAATCAGCTTTTCTGTGTATCACAGACAGCTAAAGGTCACGCAGATATCTACATCAAATCAAAACATGAATTAGGCCTAAAATTTTGAACCTGAAGACATAATATTTTATTATGTATTCATTATTATTATTTTAGACATAATGTCTATTTCGGACAAGGACAGAAGAGAGCAGAGTGTTAACAACATGTATTTAGATTTATGGTGTGACAGAGAAAAGTCCTTCAGAAGTAGCCTACATGTAGATATTTTGATGGACCCTCCTTTTTATCATCTCTTCAAGGATCCAGTTTCCTCAAGGTTACACTACAAAGTAGTTTTCCTAACCTGGATTCTTTGAGAAAGGCTCATTTGAATCTTGAAGCAGGATCACCAAACCCTGGTACAATACACCAGTGCCAACCAGCCAAGCGATGTTTCCCAGCCCTGCTTGATGCTCCCCTTGTAGCACGTCAAGGGTTTCAGTAGCCAAATTATCCAGGAATGCATTCAAAAAGTCCTGAGGTGCCTGAGTGGGGATTCACTCCAGTGGTCCCTGAAGACAGGTGGATTCCTCCTGGAAATTACTCAGTGCTGAACTCAAAATGGGTCTATCCTCACCACTGGCTCCAGACGAAGTCTGAAGAGATTCACCTGCCAGTTTGGCAAGGAAAAGGCATTCCCTAGTCCAAAGCATTGATGAAGGATGAGGAACTATGGATAATTTATTACCTCCATTACAGAGGAGGAAAATGAAGGAGCTCTAAGAAGATGCCTCACCCCACGCTGAGGGGTTGCAAAGCGGATGAGATACTTGTCTTCTCATTGCTGGGTGAGGTGGCAAGCAAAAGAGGGACTTCTGCTGTGCATACAGGGCTCCTCGCCACCCTGACCCAAAGGTGATGGAACAGGATCACATAGCAGATACATTCTTACTCTAAGCACATCTGTTGTTCTGTTGTTCACAAAAAATTAAATTATAAAGTGTTAGTTTTGGCTGCCAGTTTCTGAAGAGCCATAGGGATGTTTTTCCTTCCCAGCTGTATCTATGTACATCTTTTCTTTGAGATGAGGAGGGATATAAGACATCTGCCAGCCTCCCTGGTCATCTTTGCAGGAAAGAGGAATGAACTGTGGTTTGGCTAAAATATATCAGAGGGTTTGTTTTCCCAGCCCCTTGGCCCTTTCCTTATAAAGACTGCTTAGACCATAGGAGTTGTATTGCTTAGTATTAAAATGAGAATGTCCTTCTTGGAGAACATGAACCATGAAGCACAGCATGGAGCTAAGGACAGAATAACAGGAAAAAAAGAAAATTCCTCAACAGTCCAAAATTCAGTCCAGGTGTGGCTACATGTGGCAGGTGGTAAGAATAAAACATGATGAATGCAGAGACAATTGTGGTACCTCCTCATGTATTGAGAATAAAGCATGTTGTCTGTATAGAAAAGTCAAGCATTTATGTTTGTCTGTTGCCCTGGAATTTTTGGAAAGACGGTTCTGCTTGTGTTTTGTTGAAAGAGAAGCCAGACTGCATAAAAATAATTAGGAGCTGTTTTTTTTATTATCTGTGATTTTTTTTCCCCTCATGCTAATGGATCCCAGACCGTTCTAAACCAAACAATAATAGCTGGGGGGGAGAGTTGGAGGGATATCTGCCTTTGCCAATGTTGAGCTGCAGAGCATCTAATCATAACCAGGAGTTGGGAACCAAGCCCAGAACCCTTCAGTGGCCAATTCCCAAAATGAAAGAAAAAAGAAAAGCACCACGAAGTGTCCAGAGGCCTGGATGCGGCCATTTCCAAGAGGAATCCAAGGACATACACACCTGTGAAGCAACCACCATCAAGACTCCTCCTGTTGCATGTAATGAAGTATTGAAGAGATTCAGGCTAGAGTAGAGCAAAGGCCATGTGCAGCTTCCCGCAACAACTCTAGGCCCAAAGCCACTGGTATCCCTGGAAAAGCCTCCCTTCCTTTAAAAGAAGAGGCACACATCAAACTAAGGTAGCAGAAGGTGGTTCAGATAAAGAGAAGGATGTGGTTCCCCCTGCATGCTGTCAACACTGAAGGTGACTGCTATGGGTTTGTGTAGAGTCAAGTGTAGAGGGGACAAGCCTCTTGGGTTGAGAAACCCAAGAAGGGCTGCTAAATAGAGAGAAAATATATATGAGCCATGAAATCACCATCACTGGAACGTGGGGGAATGTACCCTGGGTTATCCAGAATTTCTCAATAAAATAGAACCTTCATCCGAGCAGAATGCAGTATATCCAGATGAGGAGAATTTGCCCATACAGGATTTCTCCCTTTTCTTGGTTGGCCCACAAAATCTACTGGCACTCCTAGGGATCTTTGCTAGCCAAGATCTTCATAGTTAGGAAGACGTGCACAAAATGGAGCAAAAACTTGCGATTTTGGTAGCCTGAGCATGCTTCTTCAGGGCGCAATGAATGCTTAAGGAAGCCAGATGAGACCCTCTGCCAGTGAGGTCCAACACCGTGCCTCTAGTTCCACGCTTTGCACGGTGAGAAGGGCAATGACTGTGGCACACACGAGTGTTTGTACAGCTGGAGAAGAGATGAGATCTCCCATTTACAGCATCCCAGGCTCTGGGTGAGCCAAGTGCTCCCGAGCCTTGCTGGCCTCCCTGTTTATTGGCAGTATATTAACCTCTGGGTGAAATGATAGGCCTCGGCAGCTTCACAGTGGCCTTTCTGCTATTTGCAGCGGATAATGTTATTTATTCAGCACGTCGCTAATGTCGGATTACGGCGGGACCCCCATCTGGCTGTGGAGAGAACCCCCTGCAAGAGGCTGGCAGGAATTCATTTTAAATCAGCACTGTTAGAATAAAGCATCTATTGAGACTATCTAAGCAGTGACCTTCATACAAAATGTATCGTGTAACACTTTCTATTAAAATAATCATAAACACAGTCAGTAGTAAACAAAACAATCACAATGTGTCTTGAAAATAAATGTGGAGAGGGGATGGTAGATGGAAGGGGGATTAGATTTCCATTTAGGTATTAAAAGCAATGAAGGATTTTTTCTTCTTTTTTTTTTTTCCCCCTTTTCAAATAATGTTTCCAAAATCAATAACGGAGGGAGGGAAATGGTGTGATTAGTAACGTGGTGAGTAATTGCACCAGTTTGTCACTGCTAGTGTTCAATGTTAGAGCATCTATTAAGATAGGAGGTTGTTGGAAGCAGCCCCAGTCAATATTTGTCCATACCACAGAAAAAAAAAAAGAAAAAAAAAAAGAAAAAAAAATCTGGCTAAATTCTGTGTGCTCTTTTGATCAGAGCTGCCTTGCTTCTGCCAACATCTGCTCTTCTCCTTGCGATTACGCCAATGGGCTCCAAGATCAAATGATCACCATGATGCCAGATGACACGCGTGCATGCAGAACAAGGTAGTGCCTTCCTGTGATCTGTGTGGATCAACTAGTGGTGCTCCCTCTTGGAAAACAGAACTGCAAGCAAGTTTTGATGCTGCTTTCACCGCATTTCTATTCCCGTGTCCTCATTAGACCCTCTGCATTCATCCCAGTTTTCAGCATAATCCCTAGAAACACATTCATTTCCATCTTGGCCAGAACTAGATTAGCTACAATCTCCAGCTACATAAGGAAAGAACAAGGAAGAGCTAAGGCTCTGGAGACAGCCTTTTGTTAGAGGTTTTAATATATTTTACAAGTTTCGGTTCAGTCCAAATTTCATCTTTCCTTTCCGTAGCTCCGTACAATAGTTCTCTTTGATGCTCAGCATTTTTCTATCCTTTACATGGGTTCTCAACATGTTTTTAGAGATGGTTTGCCATCTGCAGTGTCTCCTCACTGTTCATCTCTGCTTTTCTTCAACCATTTGCCATGTTTTCCCCCACTTGCCTTTCTCCTCCATGTGCTGAAGCTGAGTATGGAGAAAAGAGCCAGGAATGGAAGGAGGACACGGGAGGGACTTGATATCAAGTCTCCTTTTAGTAGCAAAGCTTTGCTCTTCTGGGCAAATATTCTTTGGGCAGCTGGTATCCCCAGTCCTATCCACATTTCTGGAACTGTTCTCTTAACCTCCTCTTTCCTCCATGAACCACAAGGTCCAAGGTCCTTCCTCTATTGCTGGCTGCATCTCCAGCACCCTCATCTCTTCCCCGCTGGTTGATGCTGTGGTTATAAGGCAGTGCCTGTCACGTACCCACTAAAAGAAATGTTCATCAAACCCTTCACTCTGTTGCTTACACCATTCCCTCTGCTACTGTTATAATCTCTTCCTTGCCCTTCTCCATAATAGAAATGCTAATTGTATGAGCTCATCCTAAGGGTTTTTTTTTTCCTCCTTTAGTGGCAGTGCTCAATGAATGAGGCAGGTTTGACATTTGCTTTTAGACTCTTTTGCAGTGATCCCATATCCCTGAAAATCGTTCACCCTAAGAAACTGGCTTTTTAAAACCTGCATGCTCTCAGTGGGCAACCGTAGATGCTTTCCTTCTGATTAGCACTAATGAATCTAATAGCGCGCTTTTATCAGTCTGCCTTCACGTTATATAGTTTATTGATGTACTTGGGTGCCTATTTTCTATAATGAAAACTATGAAATTGCATATCTATCATGACTAAGGAGTGATGTAACGCAGAGCCGACTTTAATTGTTGCTTTCTGCAGTGCGAAGGTGATCTTGCAAGCTGTGACTACAAAAAGCCATAGAGCTATTTTTTTCCTAATAAATAACCCACTTTCGCATAAAAAGCACAAAATGCAGGCTGATAAAGAAAAATAAACGTTCATATACAGGGTAATTAGTTTGTGGGACTTCTCGGCACGGAAAGTCATTCAGCCCAAGAGTGCTGTGAGATTAAGAAAGCTCGGGCATTCAGTGGTAGTCGTAAGTCCCCACTTAGAATAGTTAGGGCTGGAGAGGTTTTGGAAACGATGCAAAGGTGCCTACCTGCCGTTTGCTACTCTTGCAGAGATTAGGATAAATCTGAAGGCGGGGCAGCAAAATATCTAAATATTGAGGGTCTGATACAATTTTCTGAAGTATTTGGGTGCTAACGGTGTTGAGAAATAAGGTCAAGAGCTAGTGGAGCACCTGATCAAGTCGAGGTTGGCTATTCATATATCCGCTATTTAATTGCAATTCTGATAAACAGATTTCCCCTGGGAAAAGGAAAGTCTCAAGCATTTAAGCTGCTGCTGCTGCTCTCTCCGGTTTATAATCAAGAACTGTCTTCTCTTAGTTTCCAATACATTAAAATGAGTTTTTTTTTTTTAAATCCTTATTTATGAGAGTAACTCAGCTTGCAGTATTAGAATAAATATACTGTAACAACATCCACTTTTCAGAATGGGGAAATGTTCCACCCGAATGCCATGCTTTGCATTATGATCAGGCCAGCGAAAGCTTTGCGGTGGGTTCTCCCTTGGCTCCTGCTCCTTCCCTGTCCCCTTGGCTGGGGCTGGGGACACCGGGCCAGGAGCGGTCCCCGCTTCCCAGGTCCCAGCTGTGCACACATCTGGCTCGCTGCTGCAGCGGAGTCACCCTGACATCTAGCGGCTTCTGCAGCCAGAAATCCTGCACGGCGCGTGAAAGTCACTCCCAGGGTGAAATCCAGTTTGTAAATTATTGAAATGTTATCAAGAACATGCAGACTTGCCTTTTTTTCTTTTTCTTTTTTCTTTTTCTTTTTCTTTTTCTTTTTCTTTTTCTTTTTCTTTTTCTTTTTCTTTTTCTTTTTCTTTTCCTTTTCCTTTTCCTTTTCCTTTTCCTTTT
>VZSG01000202.1:603236-651471 GCA_013398315.1 Nothoprocta pentlandii | reverse complement strand
TTTCTTCATTTTCTTTTTTTTTTTTGGTGAATAATCTGAGATATAATTCAATTTTTTCTCCCACGATTTCTTCAGTAATACTTAGAAATTACACACACACACACATGCATGTAAATGCACAGATTCCAACCTTATTTCCACTTTTTAGAATTCTCTTTGGGCAAGGGGCTTCATCTTCTGCTTTTTCTGCCCAGTGCCAAGCAAACTTAGGGTGTTGTCATAATGTGAACAATATCTAATAATAATAAATGGACAATTCTTAGTTTCTAGGTGCATCTCGTGACAGATCATTTTATATGCTGATTTTTTTTTGAGAGAGAGATAGAGAGAGAGAGAGAGAGAGAGAGTGAATGAGAGCAATATATGTGGCACAGTCAATACTATTTGTCATAAGGTAGGGTTGGAACAAATACTCCCAGTTACTGACAACCTCCTTTATACAAACTGGCTTATAATTTTCCTGGAATTTAATTCTTTAGACACAGAATTCCTCGACTGGATGCCTAACAATATTCGACTGCTCTTGAAAAGTGAAGTAAGCAAAAACTTATTTTTGGTTTTGCTTTTTGACAGTCACATTTAAACAATTTTACAGCCTGAGAAGCTTCTTTGCTCCCAGGTGAAAAATAAACAAAAAGCAAACGTGATATTTTGGCAGAAAACTTGAAGTCCAAGGCTAGTCTCCAGGGACTACCCATCCTTCTAGCTAGCCAGCCCCTCATGCTGGACCATGAAGTTTCCAGCCATTGCTGCTTTGATGTTCCTCAGGAAGCTACTCTAGTCCACGCCTTGCAGGGTTTTGTTAGGTCGCCTGCCCAAGGATGTGGCTGTGGCTTTGGAGCTGCAGCTTTCTCATCACCATTAAGATCTCCTGGAACTCCTGGAGCTTTCAGGCAGGACTGCAAGCGCTGGGACTGGGCACACTCAAAGGGCTCATACATCCAATCTGCTGCTCTCCTCCTAAGCCCAAATAGCACCTCCGTGGGAAACTGAAGCACGAGCAGAAGCTTCCCCCATCACACATCTGGCGAGAGTGACGCGTTGGGAGCATCAGCAATGCGCTCACGTAGCAGCACTGCCCAAGAAGACCCTGGGTGGTGAAATGGAGCTTGCTGAGTGCTCTCCAGCCTCCTGCTGAAGAGGCCCCCGAGGTGTCAAAGAGCCCCCCAGATCATGAGCACTCATCCTTGGCATCCGGCAGTAGGAAAGAGAAGTGGGAGGGGATGATGGACAGAGCTATCATTGATCTCGGAAGACTTGCATCCCGATAGCTGAAGCCGGAGCTCCCCAACGGCAGGCGGTGAAGAGCAGCTCTCAGGTCACACCAGAATTCCCTCTCCCATGGGCAAGCCAATAAAAATTGGCCTCTAAATCCAGAGGAGAATTCCTAATCGGAATTGATGAGGAGAAATTGTTGGCTGTTTCCATCCAGAGACAGCACTATTAAAAGCAGGAAATGAAGAATTTTCTTTGCTCTTTCTAATGGAAAACGATCTATTGAGATGTTTTTCATGTTGCTGGGATAACAAATAGTCTTTTTTTAACTGCTATTTCCTCCCTGGTTGCCCCTTTCCCGTCTCCTGTTAATGAATCTTCCAGTATATGATAGGGACAGCAAATATAGATCACCAACAGGCTCAGACTGGAAACTTCCTTTCCTAAAATCGTATCCTTTTGACCTAAGCAGGTATCTCCTCCTAGTAATAAACTGTTACCCTGTCAGGTGGAGTTGCAAGAAGAGGGAGACAAATGGCATTAATGCAAACCATTAATTGCCTTCCCATTCTACAGAAGGCAAATTCAAAGGCAGGCTCTAAGCATTTAATTACCAGCAGAAATTGCTTTTCTCTATCGAATGCAGACATGCTTAAACACACCAGCTATCTCTTATGAGACGAGAGTAAATATTTTTGCAACCACGTCAATTTTTCTCTCTTACTTTTAAATTTCATTTTTGCACCCCCTTGCTCACTTGCTGCTACTTAGTTCCTCGGCAGCCAGGAAAAATAATTAACTGGAACAAAGAGCTGCAGAGAGGCGTTGTGAGCACCAGGGTTGTTTCAGCCAAGAGAGAACAAGGAGTGATTTCCTCGTGAAGGATATCGCAGAAAATAATAAGAATATACAGTCCCTTCCCATAAGCAGTTAAAGGGAAGGGAAGTTAATATTTTTAACTCGGAGCCTGGTGCCAGCGTGGAGCACAAAGTGAAATTCAGTGCCCGCCAGGAGCGAGGGTCCTTTTGCATCTCGGTGGTGAGTAATTCCTGCTCGAGGAACGGAGCTGTTAGGCTGAGACCTGTCGTTCTACTTGCTGCTCAGAGGGAAAAAAATGCTGATTTATCGCCGTGGACCTGCCTGCAAGTTGCTATTTACTGTTGTATCTGTTTCCCTGATAAACGGATAAATTGGATAAATGGGGGCTGTTCCTTACGTGTAGAAAGCCTTGTTGGTAAACGTATGTTATAGTCGTGATTAGCTCAAGGAATCATATACGTTTTTCATGCTTTCCTAGCTCCACGCTTCCGTTAATCCAATCCTAAAAGCCCATCTGTTGCGAGGAGCGTGTAATGCTGCTAATCAATAGCCCTCGGGTGCGGATGCTGCAGGGGCTCTGTGGGGGACCAGGGGCTACCGTGGTCCCCAGCCCGCATGGGAGCCTTGACCGAGGTCACAGTGAGCCTGACACTTGTCCCCAAGCCTGGTGACAAATCTGGGAGCCCAAACCCTTGCAGAGAACCCCAATGATGAGGCTTGAACTGGATTTGACCACTCCAGCCCCTACCCCAACCACCCTCCTTGGTGCCACCTGAACCTCCAAAGCCCATGGAAGGACAAAGTCCTGTGTCCTCCAGGCCTCGCAGGGACTTTTGCCCTTACTAAAGCATCTATTTGTCACCTCTCATCTCAGAGGTGGCTGCAGGAGGTCACTGGGCTGCAAAAACATGCAACCTCTGCAGCACCAGAACAGGAGAGCTGGTGTCAGCTCACCAGGGAGGCAGAAATCAGTCTCATCACTAAAGCTAATGAGAACCCATTTCCCTTTTGTTTTCCCATCCCAGTTTGGGCTTGCTGGTGCCCGGAGTGTTTGAACAGCCCGGTCGCTCTCGCTCGCTGGCAAGGCTGCGCTGTGGGAAGGTTGGAGAGGGAGCAGAGCAGCTCTGGAGGCGCCGCTCCTAAGCGCAGCCCCGCTCCAAGGCAGGGCCCATGCAGGAGCTTTGCCTCGTTTGTTAAACGCCTGCTCCAGCTTATCGGTGCAAATATTTGCCCCCTCTCTTCTTGCTCATTAAGACTTTTGCATTTTGCCTGGGGATGAGGCATCTGGATCCGCCTTCCTGCTCCTGTTTGCTCCACATTAGCCCAGATTTCATGGACCAACTCAGCACCGGGACACATCCTCCTTCTTCCCAGCACTGCCAGCATCAGCATGGCAAGGGGCTACTTAAATATCACAGCAGCTTCCAGCTATAGAGGAGCAAATATTCTCTACTGGGCCACTAACTTGCTGCAATAATTGCCACTAGTCCGTAGCAGAGCGTTCCCAAAGGTGCCGTTTCTCAACACAGACCTTTTAAAGGACGGGTTGTGCTTTGAAGCGAGGGCCCAGGTCCCCTGCAGCGCTCGAGCCAGGTAGATTGTGCAAGGGACTTCCCGGTGCCTCCGCGTCGCTTTAATCCCAAACCCAGACAAGAGAGATTGCGAAGCTGGCTGCAAAAATGTTAATTCTCTCCCTAGTGCTGAAGTTTAGCTGGAAAAAAATAAAACCAGAGGATTTTTTTCCTCCCGTCCCATCCAAGCTACAAGCATGTATTCCTTCCTTTGATGTCAGGCTTAGCGGCGAATAATTTACAAGGCAAGAAGTTTCACTCAGAAGATACTTTGAAGCCGAATGGCTTTTTTTCCCCTTTCTTTTCTCGCTTTAGCAAAGCCCAAGCACAATAGCAAGCCATAACATTAATATCTCCCATATAAAGTTTTAAGCGCGTATTCCTTTCATGCCGTTACAGCTTCCTTCTCGCGACGGCACGCGGGAACATTTTGCAAGGGAGACGTTGCTGGGGATGGGGAGATGGGAGCAAAGCTCTGCTTCGCGCTCCCCAACCTCAGCAGCACCTCTTGGAGAAGAAATGCTGCTAATTAGAGTTTCGGGAGGCAACTTTCCAAATTGCCCCCATCTGAGACCTGCTGCCTCCAGCTCTAAGCATTTGCTGATGCTCCTGGGGAATTTTTTGCCCTAGATGCACCTAGAGGAGTGATTTCTCCTTATAGAGCTGTCTCTCCATCCACTGCTGTCATGTCCACCTCAGGAAGCTCGTGCCTGGCCCTGCTGAGCTTTTCCAGCACATCTGCTCTGTTTAGAGGACCTCGCAGCCTGCTCTGGGACTCCTTTCTTCAGAGGTGTAAGGGGAGTTTTCAAGGCTAACGCATGATGAATGCAGCATCAGCCATGGCCTCCTGGACTCTAGACCAAAGAATGGGGAGCCATTGCTTGTACCTTGGACCAGTGGTGGCAGATGTGGGAGCCCTGGAGGACAAACACCCCCAGCAGATGTGGATGGGTGGCTGCATAACATTCACACCGGCCTGAAAAATCACTACCCACATGGAGTTTTCCTTCTTTTGGTGACTTTCCTTCATTTTCCACAAGCCCACCATGCATCTCCTCCTTTGGAGGTGATTCTGAACACACATCTCCCACGCTTGCTGGTGTCTCCCATGACCGCTCCATGATGAGTCCCCGATCCCACTTACATTCATATCATCCATATTCCCCGTTCATTTCCTAAGCCTTTCCCAACCGCCTTGGGAGGTGATCTTTAAGTGACCCTTAGGGGGACTGCATCCAAAAAAAACCCTAGTTGTCATGCAGGAGCACCAGGAGTGCTTCCAGAATTAGCAGCTACTCCAGGTTGCCCCGTTCATTTTGAAATGTGCCACTTCAAATCCCTTCAAGGGCTTGATTTGGGAAGTAAATGGGATTCAGAGCAGGTGAGACATTAAGTAATTACAAATTATTGGAACACTTCATGCTATGAAAGCCCTTCAAATAATTTTAAATTACTTCGTACTAATTGTGATCAGCTCTCCACTCGTTTCCCAACCCTCTTCAAATGACAAGTCATGGTATATTTTGGGAGCTGCAACCCGGTGCTTGGTTTAAAAAAAAATCCCAAATTTTCTCTTTGGATGAATATGCTTCTGGAAAGGGTCTGAAATACCTACTTACCAGTTGCATTTCACAGGTTTTTGCCTGGAGCAGCACATTAAAAAACAAGGCCAATGTATAGGGAGGATGCCCATTGAGCAGAGGATTGTACTACTTGGGACTACCGTAAGTTGGGCTTAAGGGGAGATATGTCCATAAGCTCCAGTTGCTGGAAGAAAGGGTTGGGTTTAGGTGGAGGCCTAGGCACATTATGGTTGTGAAAGGTTAGTTTCTGTCATGGGTGATTTCTTATCCATCTGGCACCTCCTCATCTTAGAGAGTGATGGACCATTATCAAAATCACTCCCAACACTACATCCAGTGGGCTGACTGTGGAGAGCTGAAGCTACCTCAATATTTATGACCCACAGCATATATGACACGAGTGAAGAAAATAGTTTAATTTTCCCTTAAACTAATAACATGCATCTTTTTTTTTTCCCTCAACTATTTAAAAGTGCGCTATCAATCAGTAGTAATGAGAATAAATCATCATATCTGATGCATGCTTGAGGAAATTTGGCTTTAGGTAGCAAACACACAGACAGCTTATGGAAACTTCCACCCTGAACTGGAAGGGTACCCACAGTTTATTGGCTTCATCTGAGAGTGTTTTCACTAAGCTTTAGGGACCTTAAAATCCTAAGCAAAACTGTGCGGCTCTTTGTAGGGTTTTGTCAGTTTTTATTGAGAATGGCAACGGAAGAAAGAATGACTGAGTCCCAGTGCTCCCAGCTCCTCGCCTTGCCTCTCTCCCAGCCCAACCTTCTCTGGTGAGGTTTCAGTTCCCACCTTGCTGCGTCTGACCATGCATCGGCATCCAACCCTGCAATGGCACAAGGATGCTGCTCTCCTCCAAAATGCATCAACAGTGACGAGTCCTTGGCTTTCTACTTAGCAGTGAAAGTCTGTCTCAGGCCATATTATTTCATCTCTATCTATTTATTTATATTTTTCAGATGTTTTCCATGTGATGCTGCATCACCCAGATGCTGCAGCACAAGACGTGTTACTTGTGTCCAGACACTCCCTAGGACTCTCTAGTAGGACCTTCCCTGGAATGGGAAGGCTTCCTTTCGTGCCCAGCAAAAATCTTAGCAGAAATCACACACGTCTAGGTCTTCCCACCTCCGTGCACCTGGAGGAACCTCCTCTCCCTCCTGCTGCTGCTCTCGGTGGTTGTGCAGCTCATTAGTCACTCTTCTCCCTGTGAAAATGCTGAGGGCTTATGAAGGGAATGACTTGAAGGCTCCTTAACATCTCCCTGGGGAGGCTGAGTTCACTTTCCTGAGCCTTTGCGCCTGGATCCTAACCTGGAATGGAAGCAAGTGATGCCCCTTTGGTCCTTTCCCTATGCTTCTATATCCCCTTAAGCTCTCCTGTTGCTGGATTAAGTGCGGTCATATGAAGAAAGGTGAAAAATCCAGCATCCAAGGGCCATATTCTTCCTCCCTTCCCTTTCTGGTGCCAGGGGTTGAAACTTGTGCTCTCCTCCATCCCCTTGCCCATTTTCCCAAAGCTTGCAGGGCCTCGATTATCTTGGAGACATCTCCCGCCCGTTGCAAGGTGGTTGGGAGTGACCAAGGGCTAGGGGAGATAACGTAGGGAAAACCAACCAGCGTGACCAAGCCAACATCTTCCTAGCACTCCAGGCTAAAAACACGGGAGAAAAACAACACAACACTGAAAAACGTTCTTATTTACCAATTACAATAATGATAAAACTCAATCATGAAATAAAAAAAAAAGAATTGTTAAAGCTGAACGCTAACAACTGCTTTGATAGTTATCGGCAGCAGCATTTACAAGTTCTCGAAAGCCATGAAAAGGAATAGCTCAGGATATCATAAATTTTATACTGCTCCCATAACAGACCTGCACACGAGCTGTGAGAAAATGCATATTTCATTACCGCTCAGCAGTCTTAACTCCCGTCCAGACTCCAGCCATCCTTTCCAGTATAATTTTATAATATGCACACAACTCAAAGCCTCTTTGTAAAAGAAACATAAAAATGATGCATGCGCATATTAAAGACTTGTATTTATCAGTCTCAAATGGAAGTTCACGTACGCGGTTAATGTTACCATAAATCAGCCGTGCTTTCTGTTAAACCATATACGCCGCCTTATTATCGCCCACTGCTATTTATGAACACTAGAACAAGTCATCTAGCCCTCGTCTCAAAAAATATTTGTTAAAAATATTTCCTATCGGAAGGAATCGCTCAGGGGATATATCAGGAAAGTAACATAAAAACACCCTCCCCACACAATTAAAAATATGCCAGGACCTGAGGCTCAAGGAGACAGCACTAGGAGGGAGAAACAAGGACTTCATATTTTACAAAAGCAGTGTCCTTTGCTAGACGTACTCCTCAGGTGGGTGCTGGAGGCTTGGATCCTCCATAACGTTGGGGCCAAAAGATACAGTTCTCTGAAAACACTTTTTGATGAGAAAATTGGGTTTTCTGCATAGCAGCAACCTCCTTCTGATGCAAATTATTCCTTAGATTTTAGACAAAGCTTGTTGCTTCTTCCTGTGGTGAGGATGGGGCAGAAGCAGCAGGCCATGGCCATGGGCAGGAGATGAACCACGTCTCCCTTTGGTCCCAAGATGAAGGCAATTTTGGCTCTTTGGCACCCTGAACCACAGCCCCTTGCTTAGGTTGGGTGGCGAGGTGGCTAAGAGCTCATTAGTATTGAAATGGGGTCGTGCCTACATCGCTTGCAATTTCGGCTCCAATAAGCTTCCTATTTAGGCTACGAGTTATGCCCAGCTGAAAGCAGTTACAACGCGACCGCATAGACATGCAATTTCATAGAGAGATAAGATATAGATCTGCTGTACATCGGTGATTCGCTTTCACAAGTGTACCTGGTCGGGCCATAATTTAATATTCTTTTACCTTTTCTAAGGTGGAAGGGGGAGCCCTTTAATTTAAAAAAAAAATCACATTTTCACCCCTTTGTTCGGTAATGACACAAATAGTAAAATGTTCAGATTACATCAGGGAATGGAAAAGCCCCATGGAGAAAAGAGCCTGACAAAAGCTTCATTTTCAGGTAAAATTGCCCGGAGCTTGAGGCATTGCATACACTTGTAGATGTTTTTTATATTTTTTTCCCCCTCTGCCTTTCATCCCCACGCATCCCTCTGAATGTTAATAGATTTTACACGAGGACGTTTAAAAGGGCTGCAGAGGAATGGGGTCTGATCCTCTGTAATGCCTCCCAGGATCTCCAAGCAATTTACAGCGGTGAATAATGCACCAGCAGTTCGGGGAGAGGAGGGAGACCAGCAAACCCAGTGCTGACTCCAGCCGTGCCTCACATCCTGCTATGAAATCAGTTTAAATGGGATGCTTTTTGGCAATATTTATGTATACACACACATATATATGCATGACTTTCTTTTCCTAAAGTCATTTGGTATTTTTTATTCCTGCCTGGACATGCATGGGAGACGAAGTAAAGGATTTATTGCAGGAGCTGAAGTCTTTAGGACTCTGCCAGAGAATGGCATGGGGTGACACTTGAGAGGGGGGTACAGTGTAGTGCATGAGGATGTCATGTGCTGAAGACAGGCTCTGCCCATCTCAGGCCCTTCGAGTCTGAGAATACAGGGCCGGCTATGTGAATCTTCATGGGGTGCAAGGGAAAATGTGGGCCTGGTGATGGACTGGGAGAATTGCTTCTAAATAGCACCTGTAGGAAATAGCATTCATGGCTATTATTATTATTAGGAGGATGTTATTAATATAGCAGGATAGATATCTAGCAGTGGTCCTCCACCTCTGTTGACCATTGCCAACCTTCAGCACCCAAATTCTCATACTCAACCCTTTCCTGCACAAAACCCAAGAAAAGTCACTTTGGTTTCATTCCCATGGGAAGGTTTCATTCCCATGGGAAAGGACTTATCTTGCAGCAGTGGAAGTTATTATGTCTACATATTCTCCAAGGATTTCCTGTGCTGCGGAATGACCGGGAAACCATCAGATAGATCATCTGAGACTTTCTCCTGGAGGCAAAGCAGCCAAGAGCTTGTTGATCTTGGTCCTAAGCCATGGCGCAGGGTTTGGGCAGCAAATGCCCAAATGATTTCATCCCTAGCTCAGCAGGAAACTTCCTTCTCCTTCTGTTGGAGCATGTCAGCCAGGATCACCCCGAGCTGAGGACCTGCTGGACTCACATCCTGCCTGGTTGGCAAGTAGCAAGGTCAATAGGAACCCTGGCTAGTGCTCACTTGGCTAGGTGGGAGAGAGGTGGATTAGGGGGCTCTGATTAGAGGTCTTCATGTGCCCAAAGCATCATACCCTGTTCAGGCTGCTTTTCCCCCATTTCTTAGCTACCAGCCCTACATTGCATGGGCTGTGAAGGGCTCTCCATGTCAACAGCCCGAAATTGCCCTGTGATAAATGCACATGGGGCATCAGCTGGAGGCCAGAGCCCTGCCCAGGTCTTGGCATGGCAGAGAGGGAAGCACCGAGGTTATGGGAGCAGCATCTGCCCATAGGGTCCCCCTGCTAGATGCACCAAGGTGGGAGCAGCTCGGCATTACAAGCAGCCTCTTTTCTTCTCCGTGTACAGCTCCCTATTTAAGCCTTATCAATGCCGCTAAACTTTTTAATGTATATCAATTGGGTAAAGTTCACAAACAAAGCCGAGATCGATGGCTAGAATAATAAAGTATTGATCATGCTGACACTAACCGATGAACCTTCCGATCAATAGCGAGCACGGATCGCGCTCCCCTCGCGCCTCCAGTTCCTGCCAGCTCCGTGGCACGGCAGACGGGAAGGGAAAACCATTTCATATCTCTGCATGGTTTGAAATGCACTGGAGCAGCTACTGCTGTGCAAATACATCTCTCAAGGCCCGAAATATCCCCGTGAAGCGTGACAAACCAGAGCACAAAAACCTGGGAAAGGAGGTTTCTTCCAAGGGAGGACTTGGGGCTTCCCCTGTCATTCAGCTCGCCAGGGAAGTGGGAGCACATTTCCCTTTGCCCTCAGTTGCACTCTATGAAAATCATGAGCAATTTTGTTCTCATGCATCAGAGCAGAAAGCTGCCTCTCCTGCCTGGTCTAGGGCAGCAAGAGCAAATTGTTCTTTTTGCAAGAGCATTTACAGTTTCCAAAGGTTTGGGTGAGCAGGAGGCAGCTCGTTCAGTTATTCACTTGGTCTCAGAGCTCTTAGACACAGATCTTAATGGATAGTATTGATTGAAAGAAACAAAGCAGAGGTTTTCTTTTTTTTTTTCCTCCTCCTTTCTTTCTTTCTTTCAAGGGATTTCAAGGCAAAGATGAGAAGAGTTTGCAGCTTACACTCTTAATAGCAAAATACCACATTACAAGACCCTCAGAAGTCTCTCTGGATAGCGCATGGGTGAGAGAAAGAGATTTGCAAGGTGTTAATGGAATAACAAATTAATAGGGAGCAGGGTTAGCAAAGGACACGTGTGTCAGGTGCCACGGCTCCCGAGGTCCCTGTCATCAAGATTTAATCAGTTCTTGGCATTTTGTCCTAGCTGGCGAATGAACGCAGTGGGAACCCACCTGGCTCCTGGTTCCTTTGGGATCATCAGTGGGAGCTGGGACAGAAAAATCACTCTAAGTGGCCAAAATACAATTCTGAGGGAAATGAGTGCCCACATTACCTGGAAAGTTAGGTTAACTCTGTCCTCTAACACCAGAGAACTGTGACAAAGAACAGCATTTTGTGTGTACAGAAGCCAGGACATGCACCTCTGGGACCTTGGGATGTAATGCTGCATCCAACACTGTTTTCCTGTGATCCAGAAGCAGATGGCCTTGGTCACCAAGAAGATTTACTGACCAGATCACCCCAATTCTGACAGTTGTCCAGCCACAGAGGTGACAGGCAACTCCCCCAAGACATAGCTTCACGGTCACCTCCCTCACCAAAAGGCTTTGAGCCACCTCTTTGGCTTTGGGATCTGCAGGGACTTGACTGAGCCTAATTTTATCCACAGAACAAGCCTTTGACCTTTCTTGTTGCCCTTGAAGGTACCAACCCCCCAGATACCTGGCGATGCAGCAAGAGCCACGATGTCTTTGCTATTGGTTGTATTTAATTCTGTATTTCCAACCATTCGAGTCAGAACTGGGCACAGAAACCACATAGGCAGCTTTTCACACCTCAGTCCTCTGTTCTAACCATCTTGGGAGCCTTTGAAAGTCCTCCCGTCTCTCATAAAATATTGATCTTGGGCTTTTTAAATGAGCGAGAGACCGTGATATCACACTGCTCGCAAACTGCTCTTTCCCTGCTGGCACGGAAACAAAAACCAAAGAGCTTTCCTTTCTGCTCTGCTTTGGACGCAGAGAAGAGGGATGGATCACAGGACAGGACATGTCATTGCCTTAGTGAAGCTGATGATTTTGGATGGGCCTCGAAGGTCACTAGAGTTTCAGAGGGATAACGGGCCCCTAGTGCCCTTGGTCCTGGTGCTTACTTGTGATCACCATAGCGCCCTTTAATTTTAATAATGAAGGGCTTCCTTAATGTCTCTCTTTGATGAGTCATTTGTTGCCTCTACTTTTCTCTTTTTTAAAGGCCCTCCATCTTTCCTAAATCATGTTAAGAAGATAGCTATGGAGAACTGTGGACCTAGGGGGTCTTCATTACTTCCTCCTAGATTTACATTCCCTTCCAGTTTAATAGTGTTTTGGATACAGTTGCTCAACTATGAGGTCATGGAACGTTGCCAGGGGTCAAGATCCCAGTATTTACACTTATATGGGAGAGGAGCTCTAAAACCCTGTTTAGCTGCAGCAGGATCCCGGTGTGGATCATGCAGACAGCAGAGGAGGTATGAGCACAACCCCATGCCCCAGGTGCACAGGGGCAGCTCCAAGAGGTCTACAAAGCCAACGCTTGCTCCTGCAAGAGACTGTGTGGAAGGGAGAGACCCAAGGTTCACCAGGACCTCCCTGCTGGCTCTGTTAGCAATGGCAATGCTACCACCTTCAGGATCACCTGCACATTCCCCTTCCTCTCTTCCCGCAAACTAATGGGACTCTGCACCACAGACTTCCTGATGAGCCCAAAAGATGATTAGCAGGACAAGACCTGCTATAAGAAATAATCACAGCTGCATTCACATGAATGCACCCTGATTTACACCACTGGAGCCACGCTCGTTCAGACCAGCTGGCACCAGCCTTTTGCAAGGCTACTATAAAAAGAGATTGTGCCTACCAGCCCTTCCCCTCTCGCAGCTCTGGTGCTGGATTTAGGGCTAGATGACTAGCACCAATTCCATGATTCTGCAAAACCGTCAGCTTTGTGTTCCTCTGCTGATGTGAAATCTTGGAAACCCACCAAAATTTTGCAAACAAAACTTTGCAATTCCCCTTCCAATTTTTTTAAGCAAGAATATAACAAACCTTCTTCAGCTTTCATTTTAAGAAAGAAAGTGGAACTGGAGTGATTAGCAGTGATGTGTGGGGAGAGAACACAAACTGAAACATGTATTTGCCTTATCCAATTTCTTGCTTAAACACTAACAGCTGCAATTTATACTTGTTTAAGTTAGATACATACCAGAGAAATAGGAATCAAGGTGTTAATGCTTGGCACGAGTTGCCTACTTGTGATTTGAAAAGATCATCAAAAATTATTATGATTAAAGGCTGACTTGAGTTTCATAGATCAGATGGCATGTGGTTGTAATCTAAGATAAGTATTCAGGAAAGGCGTAAACCGATTTTATAGCTATATAAAATGATCTCTTTTTTGTGAGCAGGGAAAGGTTGTTTGGACTGGATATGCAATGAAAATAACATCTTGTTGCTCACCTGATATATTTAAGCAAGTTCCCTTCGTGTGTTCCCCACATGTTTTCACCATCCAGAAATGCCTGCCAGTCCGTATCCGCACGGGAACCAATTGAGCTTGCACTGACAGTGGCATGTCACAGTTGCAATCTCTGATATTTCTCAGACTAAGCCCCAAAAATGTGTCCAAACACTGCAAACTATCGCTGGAAGATGTGGATAAGAGAGACAATACGAGATGCTCTTTGGTGGAGCAGCATTGCCACCTCATGGTGCATGTGTGCCTCTACCACCTCTGCACTGGTGTTCAAGGCTGCAAACTCCAAAGGCTCCCAAGAAACCACAGAAAATCCCTGCCCTTCAAAAGCAAGCAAGCAAGCAAACACCACCAGCCTGCTCCCAGAGTTGTGCCAAGGCCAGAGGTGGAAGGGCCTTTGGGGTCAAATGGGAGTTTCCGAGATCACCATCAGAAATACGTCCCTGGTCCCCACTCTCCCACGACAATCCCCTTGCCACTCCTCCTCAAACCACTACTTTCTCTGCTTTGGAGTTCTGTTAATTCTCATTTTCTCCTGCTTCACTAATAATTTCCCATGTGGCACCATATCAAATGCTTTATTGAACTCTAGATAGATTAGATCTACCAAATTTCCCTTGTCTGGAAAACCAATTATCTTATCAAAGGAAGATGTCAGCAGAGTCTGGCACAAACTGCCTTTGGTAAACCTGTGTTGTGCTTTATCTCATTTTTCTCAGTTCCTTTAATTAATGTTTCCTTCAGAATTTGTCCTACAACCTTGTGTCTAACTAAAGGTAGGTTAACACAAAAGGTAGGTTAACACATCCGTACCTGGATAGCTGATGGTTTTTCCTTCTTTATCTTCCTTTGCTTTCCTTATAATCCATTTGTGATCACTCAGCATCATCCAGTCTAAAATAACCATTAGAAAGCTCTGCTTTCCCCTTGGGACAGCAAGTCCTGCTTCATTCCAATTGGATGGAGATGACCATGATGCCTAGACTTCAACTTGTGCCCATCTTTAGCTCTGCTTAGCCACACAGGTGGTTGCTTTCATTTCCTCCTCATCTTCCTTCATTCCCCAGTCCACCCTCACCTTTCCCACCACACCTGCAGCCAAGCTCCTGCCTAATTTTGAGGCAATGCTTTGATCGTCCTTTATCTCAAGCGTGCTTTTGCTGGCTGGCTGCCCTGCTTCTGCCTACTCTTCTGTATCTGGCTCAGGATGCTTTTGATGTTGTGCTTTGTTTTTTCCTTTACCTGTGCAAGGTCAAACTTGGTCTGGTTCAAGCCTTCCTCTCACTTTGAAGATGCTATTCTTTCCTTTGCTCAACGTCCCCTCCATCCATTCCTGTCATCTGTCTGTCAATGCTCCATGTTCATGAAAGCTGGAGCCTGTCCTCAGCCCTCAGCCCTGTACAGAGCTTCACGAGTGTTTAATTAAATGACATTAACTGAGACAGCTCCTAATCGATTAGGCAAAAGTTATTTTTTATGAATCTCTTCTACTAAAATCAAGTTGAAAGCAACATCCTCTCCCCTTTCATGGTCCCACTGGTGATACAGTAACCTGGTAAATGGGATGGGATAAGAGATGCCAGAGTTTTCTTGTATACAATTTAGTAATGGGGGTGACAGATCAAGGAGTTAGTCTGAGGCAAGCAGGACCCCTAAGGAGAAGGTGCTGAGCTCGAGAAGAGTTGGATGTAGCTTAAGAAAATGGCACAAGAATGGGTGGAGTTTGACAATCCAGGCGGGCACCCTTCCAGCCATATCATACTGATTATATCTGCTTGCCTCACTTCATTAGGGAGAGCTTTTCACTAATTGTTCCTTTTGCTGGATTGTTGCTCTTGTCAATGTCAGCACTTTCTTCTCATGGTCTGTCAGCCTATGCCTGGCATTCCTCCAGGGCTCGCCTCTTACTATGGGCTACCTTCAAGGAAGGAGACTGCATGAGCTTATCTCAGATTTTCCCTGGGATTTTTTAGCCTTGAGCTTGTCCTGATGCTGTGTCAGCCTCAAATCCAAAAGGTGCTTCCTACAGGAAAAGTGTTGAGTCCCTCTCTCTTGTGAGGAAACCTCTTTCCATCCCAAAGCCTCTCTCCTCTCTCTATTCCATGAGTTACCCATTGGCCTTCACCTTCAGCACGTCTATGGCTTCTGAGTCTAAAGTGTAAGCTTTAGAGAAAAAGTATAACTGGTCAGAGTTACAGAGACCAGTGGATTCCTATAGATAATTCATGCTGTCATCATGTTGAGACCATAAATTTAGATCTCACCTGGCACTTGTCCTCTCCTGGAGTATGTCCTCTCCAGCTGACCCAGCGATCGAAGGATATCTGGTCATATAGGCTGGGGAGCTGAAGATGTCCATGGTAGCATTAGCCAAAGGCATCTTCTTGGGCATCATGAGTGCTTACATGCTGGAGAATGTAGCTATCCTGGCAGTCATCTAGTTAGGCTTTGGCAGATCCTCAACCTAATGTTCCATTTTGACATGGTGGGATCCCATCTTTAATAATCCATCCCATGGAATATGTATTCAAATGCAGATAGATATGCCCTTTGGAAACATGTGCATTTTTCTAAGTTTCTCCGTACAGTGCTGTTGCAGCTCCTTGCATGGGGCACTGTGTTGTTGCTTGGAAAAATAAAGGTCAGGATGGGGATTAGCAGGGACAGAGAGCTGGGACTCCTCAGTTGAAGAAGTTGATGAAGAAGGGTAAGTTACCTCTGCACACACCCTGCTGAGATGGTAGGAGGGACTCCTGAGCAGCTCTGCACCCCCTACTCTTTGGTCACCTCACTACCAGGTGGTGACCAGACCCTCAGTTAGCTGGAAGAAAGACAACTCTTACACCTGAGCTGCAATATCCATGAGCTACCGAGATTCAGCTTGCAAGACCACAATTTATGGCTGGTTGGTTCATCTCCTCTCCTCCGGTCTGTGTCAGTGCACAGTATTTTATGGATCTATCTGCAAGGATAAAAGCTACAGCACTCAAGTCACTCAGGAGCAGCGAAAATCGCCTCCAAAGTGCATGTTATAGTTAACACGTCAAAAAGGCACCCAGCGAATAGACAAATAGTCATCGATAAGGGCTTGGTAGTGGAGCTCCAGCACCTGGAGCAAACAGCTTTCCTGCCCTCCTTTGCAGTGGCTGGATGAGGGAGCTGTTCTCCTGGGATTTGTTTTGTTTTCCTTCCTCTGCATATAGGACAAAGCAGGCACCCAGTGTGAAGCTGTTATTAGAGTCAGAGCTCCAAGCAATCAGGAATACCCTGGGAGAGAGGCATAAATCATCTCCCCCCTGCAAACTAAACGTACCTGAAGAAGCTAGTGGTTTTACACGCAACCTCATAATGACTTTATTTCTATTATGATTGTTGCTATTGTTCTAGTTATTACCTTTCTCACCTAGGGAAAAAAAAAAAAAAAAAAAAAAAAAAAAAAAAAAAAAAACCCTGTGGCAACAACTACAAGATATTATTTGCTTGCATTATTCTTTAGGTAGTTTCTGTGCTGGAGGCAGCAAGTACTTACAATCACTCAGTACATAATGGGGAAATTCATTCCAATAATAATAATAATAATAACAACAACACTCATTGTTTTTGAAATGCAAGCCTGATGAATGTGTGAATGGAGAAAGCTCTTGTTTCTGGCTCTTTGCAAAATGACAATAAAATCCAAGTGTGATTTTTTCCTGCTAGACTTCTGCAGCAGATTCCAAACGGGCTTATTCCCAAAGGGCGTTCGTGGATGAGCACCTCCCAGTCCCTGGGTGCATCCCTCTGGAGCAGAGTGCTCGGAGGACATGGGCAGCTCTGAGCAGACCTGCCTGCTCAGGCTGCACTGGCAGGGCCTTTATATTTGTTTGTTATCGTGTTATAAAGAGTTGTGCCAAGGTGTGACGCAGGAGATGAGGTTTCCTTGGAAGCCCAGCGAACTCTTGCCTGGATTTTTAACCGTTCTCCAATGTGTCTCACTGGGGAGCTGTGTGGGTATGTAGACCTTGGCACTCACCAAAGTGAAGGTAGGACTTGGGGGGGGGGGCGTTTGCTTTCGACCAGCCTGCTTGGATCCTAACGGCATGTGAGGATTTCTGCCTTACAGGGACAGCTGAATTGACGTAGCCTGAACTGCAGTGACTAAAATATAATTGGTAGACTGGTAGTTTACTTTGGGTCTGGCGTTGGAACTGGTTTTAATGGGAGGGAGATTTTTAGGAACTGGGTTTTTTTTCTGCCAAGTGAGGCCTGAAAGGTCTAATGGTGTTTGCCTTCTGATACAGCTTCACAGAATGCTGCGCTATGTAATGCCAGACTTGAAAGCCCAGGATCACACAATGGAAGGGTCCTCTGGAGATGGTCTTGTCCAACCCCGGGCAGGGTCACCCAGAGCACCTTGCTTGGAAATGGTACCAAGGATGAGCCACTTCATCAGTCTTCCAGGGATGGAGAGGAGGGTGAATAACCAAACTGTCCCCTTCTATACTGCGCTGGCACTAGCACCTCTCAATGAACAATTCGATTTTTCATTTGCAGGGTGTGATATTTTCAGGAGCTGGCAAGCTTCAGAAGGCTTAACAAAGTAAAATCAGGCCTATAAAAGCAAAGGCTGCCTTTTTACTTAGGCTTGCTTTATCGCTAAAGCTGTATGGACAAAGCTTTAGAAATATAAATATGGAAACATTAAAGCACAGACACATTGCTCTACAACACCTTGCAACTTGGTGCCATTTGGCTCCCTTCATTCCTTTCTCTGATGTTTTTCCTACCGTATTTTAGTGCCTACTGCCTTGCCTTCCACCGAGCTGCCCGACAAGCTCTCCTGTGCCACGGGTACCTCTGGGCCCTCTGTCACAGGCAAAGGGACATGGGCTTCCCTCGTTCTCTGCCTATATGCTCATAAGCAATAGGCAGTTCAATAGTTCCAGAGCAGTACCTATTAATTTTTGGTAGACCACCTAAGAAAGTATTATTTTATGAGCCTTCTGTTGCTCAGAAGGAGCAAATGTGTTTTCTACAAAACTGGCATAATCCTAAAAAAAATAAAAAATCAAGCTTTTAGTATTTACTAGTACTAATAGTATTTACTAATAATAGAGAAGTTTTTACATGTTACCAGGATGGTTATGGAGAGTGTGACCTCAGAGGAGAGGTGGAGGGCCTTGAGCTTATTCAGTCTCGAAGAGAAGGTAAAGAGGGTGGTCTACCAACCAGTATTCAACAGGGTTTGTAGGGAAGTCACAGATGGACTCTTCTCAGAAGTGCACAGCACAGCAAAGTTATTCATCCTGAGGGTGGTGCAGGCACTCAGAGAGGACTAGCAAAGACCCAGATGAAGAAGGTCCCAATTAACCTGCTCCAGCTTGAATGATGGCCCAGCTTTGAGCAGAGTGTTGAATGAGAGACCTCCAGAGGTCCCTTCCACCTTCAGCTCCTCCTTGAAACCTGAAGCCTTTGTTCTGCTGTGGACTATGTGGAATAGAAAGCTCGTTGCAGACTGGTGCCCTCTGACACATGCTGTTGTCTGGGCGACAGAGAAGGGAGAAGAGCTCCCACTTCTTGCTGCTGCACCGGTCATGGATCGCCAACCACAGCTCTTAAATGGACAGCTGTGTCACCGGAGTGACATAACCAGGAAATACACCTAGTACCTGGCATTTTCCTCCTGTGGGAAACATCACACCGATACCCGCAGAAGTCTATAAAGAAATAGCAGTACAAAGAGTGTCAGTCATGTCTCCATCAAAAGAGATCAGCATGGATGGCATAGCAATTTCAAAAGCATCCCGCTCTCCCTCTGGTCCCTGCAGGGCTTCGGCTGTATGAGGACACTGATGGTGCCTCCCCATGGCAGAGCAGTGGCCGACTGTGCAGGACCAGCTGCCCGCACAGCCGGGCTCTCCAGCTCCAAGAGCCTTCAGCAACATGGCATGGACAAAACAAGACTATTCCCAGATTTTAAACATCATAGCATTCCGGGATGGCTGTCAGGAGGGCTAAAATTTTCTAGAAAGAGGTCTTTGTTGCCATTTAGGCAATGACAGCATATGTTGGCTCGTTTTGAATGACTGTGTTCAAGAGGAGAGATATGGGAAGTGTGAGTGTCTGATAAGGTGTTGAGGAACTCGCCTGGCCTCTCTGCTTGGCAGTGGTCACAGGCTTTAGCAGGTAGAGTGCCCTTGGTATCTGTTATGAAACCAGCTATTATTTAATACCATGTAATAATCAGTCTATGCAGACATGCTTCAAGCTGCAACAGGAACGTCCAAGGCTGCGTGGGGCATTTGCCTTCAGACCCTGGCTTCTCTGTCCTGTGTGGGTGAAAAGAAACGTCCTTTTGGATGTCAAACCCAGAGTTACTACCAGCAAATCCAGCTTGAGGGTGGTGGGTTTGCAGAGAGCAGCGTTCAGCAGCTGCTGAAGCGTCCTCAGGAAGGCAGCCCGACACACCTCTGGTTTTGGAGATCTCCAGAGCAAAAATGTGCAGTCCTTCATGGAGTAAAATCAAAGGTGATTGCCAGGTTCAGGAGAGAAATGACATGTGCAGCAATGAATCATGCAGCAGTTCAAGACGCTGGGTGAACTCCTAGAAGGCACCACCATTGCCTTTGAGCCTGCACTGAGCATGCAGGCCATGGGACAAAGCCCATGGAAATGCAACGTGGCTAAAATGTTGCTGGGCACTTGCTGCATGCATAGAGAGGTGAGGGGGAAGGATGACTTCTGGTTTAGAGGGCTGGGACCTCTGGAGCTTGGCTCAGCTACCAAGACCTTGGAGCGGCAGGGGGACCTGCGCCACGGGGTCCCACTGACATTACAAGATAAAAGCTGGGGGGAGACTTTTGATAACAGATACCATCTGTTTCCATGCATGCCCCTGTATTCCTGCATAAAATGCAGGCTGGGAACGGAGAGCGAGAGCCTTCATCCCTGGAGGAACGAGAAGCTGCAGGCAGGTCCTCCTCGCTCCTCACAGGCTTGGTGGGAAAAGACCAAGGCCAAGGGCTTTGAGCAGCAACCATGCCCACCTCGGTGCTCCTGGTTCCTGCCCAAGCAAAGCCAAGGTGTGTCTGCCAGGGCTCCTTGCCGACGTCATTGCCGGAGGAATTTTTTTGTAATTCGAGTCCTCCTCGCATTTTTTTTTTTCGCCTGGGCCATTATCTGCTGATTAGGCCCTGAGTATCTCGCTAGCTTTCCACGGAGCCTGTTTGCTTTGCCGCATTAAGCGGCTCCACATCCCCGGCCAGCTTCCCGCAGCAGGAAACGCGCTGCCGGGAGCGCAAACAGAGCCGGGGGCAGCGCCGTGGCCCTTTGCTCCCGGGGCTGGGCGAGGTGGGGTGCCCGCGAGCTGCCCTGCAGCAAACAGGCGCACCCAGGGCCGGCCCGGAGCACCTCGCAGCCTTCCTCGCCGCCGCGGGGAGGATGAGCGCGGGCGCCCCGGGGTGCGTGTTCTGGGTGACGAGGGGTCGCTTGGCTGGACGTTGCGTTTAGCAGCAATGATTGAACACCTCCAAGTCCACAGCCCATTCAACAGGAGTAGAAGTGACCACATTTTGGCTGACCCCAATGTGTGTTCTTCAGCATTAAGCCCAGCCATGCAGGCACTTAATACTTTTAAACTAATGGTAAACACTGCTTGGATTAAATAAGCTGTGAGGTGCTGGCAGAGATGAACCCAAGCCAGCTAGATCCACACCACCCAAGGCAGATTGCTCTGCAAGCAGAGGGCTCTGTCACCAGCCTTCCCCGCCTGCGTGGTCTGTAACCAGGAGCTGGGCAGATACCTGAGCTCCTTAGTCCATGACTGGCATGTGGTGTTATTGGGGAGGTATCTGTGTACAAGGTCCAGCTGCAAAGCCTTCCTTGGAAGTACTGCTGGCATTGCACAATGCTCCACCAAAGGCTCTCTTTGGAGGGCAAGGACATTGACGACGTGGTGTGGAGCATCATCCATAAGCTCAGGTCTAGCTGCAAAGCCAAAATGCTAAACATGCTGTAAACATGCTCTAAAATACTGCTGCCCAGCCAGGCACCCCGAGTCAAAATAGCACCCCTAGAAGGTGCAAAGAGCCTGTTCACTCCCACCAGGGTCTCACAAGGCTTCCAGAGCTTCGGGGCTTGTGCTGGCCCCTTGCAAGGACCACGCTGCCCCGAGGCGCGTGTGCCCTTGCCTTCCTGCACGCTGCGAAGGGCAGCGCGGGCTGCGTCCTCCGCCTTATCTGCACGCGCTGCGAATGCAAACACGGGAGCTGCAGGAGAGCAAGCGTCGAGCCTGCTCCGAGCCCCGGCCCGCGGGGAGGCACTGGAGAGGCGGGCACCTCCGTGGGCACTGGCAAAGGGCTCCCTGCCGCCTGGTGACACTTTCCAGCGTGGTTTTGCTTCCACACTGCACGCTTTGCCTGGCCCTTCCAGCCCAGAGGTGAGTTTTTGATTTATCTCTAAGCACGGCAGGTTGCAGAATGGGAAAGCAAGTGAAAGCCGGCGTGATAGGAAGCCCCCTGGCTTGGGCTCTTTGTTGTGGGCTTAAAGGGAGGAATTAATCGCACTGTGCCAAGAACATGTTGTTTCCTACAGGTTTCCCATTGCAGAAAGGTTTCCAGGTGTGCCCAGTGTTAAATCTCGGATGAAGTTTGCTTTAAAGTGCATGCACATGCGCTGGCTTGATTGTAGCGGCAATTTATTCATTCAGTTTGGGTAAAAAAGATATGGAAGAGAGGCTGTGTGAGTCCCAATGATGGCATGCACCTGTTGTAAGATAGGCAAGAGCAGGGGAATCGCTCTTTGGAAAACAAGAGGTGCCCAGGAAGACTGCAATGTGGATCTGGCCTTGCAGGGTTTGGGGAAGGTTCCTCCATGGGGAATTATCTCGCTCAGCTCCTGCAAAATCCCACTCGACCTGCCTCCCGCATGCAGCTGGCAGGAGTTATCACACCGTGCTGGCAGCGTTGCTTTGCATTGCTTTGCACTGCTTTGCATTGCATTGCTTTGCATTGCACTGCATTGCACTGGTGTCTACAGTAATCCTGCTTGTAGTCTCCCCTTGCTGCTCGTCCTCTGCTTGAAATACCAAAATTGCCCAGAGAAAGGGAATATCTTTACCGGGAGGGCCATCGAGCCAGCACGCTGTCTGCAGCATCCAAAATAGCAACTTGCTCAGCAGGGTAATCTACTCAGTGCATGGGATTTACCTGTAACACGCAGTTCTGCAGCCCTTTTAACCTGAGCAGGGAAGTGGACCTTTTGATAACAGCAGCCTCCGGGTCAAATGTGATGAGAATTCGTAACTCACCACATAGTGGTCTGGGAAAGCCAAGCAAGCAAAATAATTTCTCGGAATAAGTCAACGCAGATTCGCATTTTTCGTCACGATGTCGTGCATAGAGCTGATATCTGTTGGAGTGTCTGCTTATTCTCTCTCCACAATTTGGAAATAAAATGCCTCTGGGACTATGGTAAATTTGGGCGGCTATTGCCACCACAGCCATGTGGGCTCCTCATAAAGAACTGAGACGTCAGATCTTCATTGAAGAAGGGGTAGTGACCCAGTAATGGGAATATTCTGATGTTTGCATTTCTAATCAAAGGAACCCTTGGTTTTCTGCTCCAAGCCCACGTAGCCAAGAGAGTGGCATCAAGGTTTTAAAATTGCAGGGAATTCAGGGAGGATCCTCCGGTCCCCGAAATTCCCTGGAACAACATGGGAGCAATTAGAGACCCAACTGAGCTGGGATCTGAATAAAATAAACATGAGGATCTGGCCAAGTTGAGTCTGGTGAGGGACTTGCAAGGCTGGGGCTCCTCTGCGGCATGTTCTGCTTTATCCGCAGACTCCAGAATAAATCATGGCCAAAGTCCTTGTATTTACTCTCCGCTCCCTGTCTTCCGTCCAAGTTCAATATTCCAAGGGAGGCCCTGGTGCTGCCTTCTACAGAGGCAGAGGCTGTTTTGCAGCACTGGAGAAGTGAGATTAAGCATGAGACCATGAGATGCAAACGCAACATTTCACCCTGACGTTTTCTCCCATGCTGTCACAGGAGCCTGGAGAGTAAATGAGAAATTCCGAGTGCTGGAGCAATAGAAAATGGCCAAACTTCCTATGCCGTCTGGAGAGCTGTGCTGATGGGAACACTCTAAAACTTGTCCTTGCTTCGCCCCTCCAGGTGGGTCCCATTGGGCTCAAACTCTGCCTGGGACTATGTGCCTGCAGCAGGACCAGCTTTCCTTTCTGCCTCGGTCTCCTGGCTGTCCTCTTTGCTTTCAGAAGCCCTCTAGAAGGGCTCTAAAGAGTTTAGGTGCCTTCCTTGAGTAGATGGACTCCAAGGGAGTCTCTGTGACCATCTAATTGCCACCAAAATGGCAAAAAAAAGGGGCTAGAAATGTGCATTGGTCAGAAGTGCAATCCAGGTGCCGCCTCCCTCCTTCACTCGTGCAAAAACACACCAACCCCTCTCTGTCATTATAGCTGCCTCCCTCTGGCCCTTCTGCAGCCCCCGTTGCGGCAGGAGCCGCGTATCTCTCCGCCTTTGTGGTTGGGACAGACGTGTGAGCAGACTGGAGGCGGACTGAGGAAAACAGACGTGGGCGTCCCCCAGCCGCCACCGCCTTTGGCCGAGACACCCCAAGCAGCGTTGGCGGCCTCCTCCTCATCAGCGTTCCCGGCTCCCGAGCCTCCTCATTGCACCGGCGCCTGGGGACTTGCCAGGGAAGCTGCTGGGACACCTCCTGCTCCTCCACGGACGCTCAATGATGCAATGGCATGGTCCTTGGGAGCCAAATGCCTGCTCCAGGAGAGGGTATGGTGGACCTCGCTTGAATGTGGAGAGACAGCCTTGCCTTGTCCTCCCTGCTCTAGCCCTCGACCCTCGGCTTTCTGCAAACCCTGTGGCTGTGTAGCTATGCCATGAGCTGTGCATGTGTGTCCCTCCTTCAAGGAAAACCAAGGCTGTGTTTATTCCCCTTGGATGGGGTAAGGAGGTGGGGATGGGAGGGAGATGCACCCTGCATGGGATGGAGCTTGGCTGTGCCTTGACCCAGCCTTGTCCTGGGAAGGAAGGTGTGAGCCTCATTGCCCAGAGATACCTCCCACTGCCACATTACACTGTCCCAAACCCTGTCCTGTCCTAGCTTTGACAAGCAGTGACACTGATGAAGGCTCTTTGCTCATTGTTGTCTCTTCATAGTACACACTTCTGAGGCACGTCTCCAAGGGCAAGAGGAGACCAAGAATGATGAAGAAAATCCAGATTTGCCTCTGCTTCTTCTTTGTCTCGGGCATCTTGTACGAGATCTCTCTCCTGTCTGGCTGCATCTTCTCCTGCATCCCCCTGTCCAAGCACTTCCTGACACCCGAGCAGGTTCTGAACCTCGGCAGAAGCATCTTTTTTCTGGAGACCACGGAGCGCCTGGAGCCTCCTCCGCTGGTTTCCTGCTCCGTGGAGTCTGCAGCCAGGATTTACCCCGACCGGCCTGTTATCCTCTTCATGAAAGGCCTTAATAACGAGACGGCATTGGACTCCAATTCCAGCTACGCCGCCTTCTCGCTCTTATCCTCGATGAGCAATGTCTTCATTTTCCCCCTCCAGATGGAGACCCTCTTCGAGAACACCCCTCTGCTCCAGTGGTACAAGGAGGTGAGAGTTACACTGCGGGGCAGACCACTCTGTACTGGGCTTAAAACCAACAGAGGAGAAGGGGCATTGAGGGCTTGAGCAACTATATGAAATCACAGTCATTTTGCTTTATTTTGTTCAGAAGGGAGCATTTGGGCCACAAGTTGCAATATGTTCCTCTTTCTTTCTGTGCTGAACATATTATCAGTATTTTTTTCGCTATCTGGAGAATCAGAGAGTTGACACACACAACTCTGGCAAAAATAGACTGCGTACGTATGTCGATAAAACATCGGTTAATCACCTAGTTCAACAGATGCTTGTTTAATGAAATGTGCTGTCCGAGTCATTGGAGTGCTCGTTAGTGCTGTCATGCACTGATAAAGCCCATGCCAGATTAGATGGCAGAGAGATTCCAGGTTTCATAAAGACCAGGGGCAAAACCATGGGTAGGATCTTTCCTGGTCCACCCAAAAAGCAAGCTTCTCTGCAACTCGCTTTCAAGTCGGGCTTGGGAAGGTTGTTCTTCTCTATCTATGTGCAGGACAAGCAGTGAGGGGTTTCCTCAAGCCCTTGCAAATCCTCAGAAAAGAAAATACACCGAATAAATAGCAAAGCCAAGGAAAGCCCTTCAGTCTGCTTCAAAGAGCCGCGAGGATCAAGGCAGCGAGTGTGTTAAGTGGGTTGTGTCCAGCTGAAACAGCAGCCCGTGATTCATAGCACTATTGATTTAACATTCCGAGTTTCCTCAACAGAAAAGAAAAAAAAAATGCGTAAAACGCTCTAGCTCTCATTTATATTTATAAAATCATTGTTTTGAGCCTCCCTCCATTATGTTGTTCCTATAAAATTTAATAGCTGTAGGAGAAGAGAGCGTTGCTGATGTTTATAGCTGCTGGGTTGGGTTTCACAGAGCAGTTAACAGGACAGAGGAGGGGAGAGCTCTCCCTCAGCAGCATCGTCACCGTTTTGTGTCTCCCACCCTTGCAGGTCAATCCGGAGCAGGAGAAGAACTGGGTTCACATCAGCTCGGACGCCAGCAGGCTGGCGCTCATCTGGAAATACGGGGGCATCTACATGGACACGGACGTCATCTCCATCCGGCCCATTCCGGAGGCAAGCTTCCTGGCAGCGCAGAAGTCCCAGTTCTCCAGCAACGGCATCTTTGGCTTTCCTTCCTATCACAAGTTTATTTGGGATTGCATGAATAATTTTGTTCTCAAGTACAACGGGAAAATCTGGGGCAACCAGGGACCCTTTCTAATGACCAGGATGCTAAAAGCCATTTGTAACCTCACGGATTTTGTGGGCCTTGAGGACCACAGCTGCCAGAACATCTCCTTCTTGAACCCTCAGCGTTTCTACCCTATCCCATACCCGGCGTGGAAAAAGTACTATGAGGTGTGGAACAAAAACCCTAATTTCAACCACTCCTACGCGCTGCACTTGTGGAACTTCATGAACCGTAACCAGAAAGCGGTGGTGGCGGGGAGCAACACGCTGGCGGAAAAGCTCTACAAAACCTACTGCCCCACAACCTACAAGGATTTGATTCAGGGGGCACACAGGAGAGACGCGATGCAGCAAGAGACTCTGCTTGATGGCACGTAGGAGAGCAGGGGGGTCCTTGCAGCCCTCCCTGGGGCTCCAGCACCTCGGGACCGCTGCTATCAGCAGCCTGTTGGGTGGTGGAGCCCCCTCACAGCCCCTCTCCTTGCTGCCTCAGGGTGCTGAGGAGCATTGCAGATGGTGGTGGGTATCCATCTGGTGTGATGCTAAGGACTCTGCTGCCCGAGGGGATTCTGAAATTCAGTTCTCTTCCCTTACACGTGTTTGCAAGCCTTACTGAGTCAAAGGGGCTTCCAGGCGAGTTGTTTTTGAGAGGGAAATGTCCCAAGGAGACCCATGGCCTCCTGGTGGAAAGCTCAGAGGTGCCTCCACTTTGCACTGGTGGCATCTCTGTTTTTCAGACAGAACATGGAACTTAACTGAGGACTCTGATGGAAGTGCAATGCAAGCCTCTAGCAGCGTATGGATGACATACATAGCCCGAACTACTGCTGTCTTTTCACTAAGATAGGCTCTTTTTTTTTCTGACACAAACTTTATACCCTACGTTTTCGAGAGGGACCTTAGAAATGCAAGTAAAAATAATAGTTATCACCAAGCCTCTGAGATTCTTTCCCCCTGCATTCTTTAGGGGGGAAGCAATATTGCTATTAAAAAAAAAGAAAAAAGGAAAATAAAAAAGCTTTTCTTCCTGCCCTTTGGCTCCTTGCAGGAAGGGGCTGCTTCTCTCCATCCTCAGCTCCGTCTGCCTCCTGATGTCTCCTGGCCTCCTCAGCACAGGGATGAAGAGCCGTGTATCCCTCCTTACCCTGTCAGCGAGGAGGTGCTGAAGCACCAAGATGACTGGGATGACCAAGTCTCCAAGGACTATCCCTCTGCATTCCATGGGTTTCTGCCACCTTTGTCAACACGGTGTGGCAGCCTGAAAAGTCTCTGCCACCTCCACTGCCTTCTCATCTCCCTTTCGGGCTCCGGGACACACCATTCCCTGCCTGCCTCTTCCCCTGCTTGTTCTCCTTCCCCGTTTCCCATATTTTCCTCTCCCACATCTATGTGGTGCCAATGCTGGGGAGTTTGCTGGGGTCCCAGGGGACCTGCAGCCTCGAGCATCCATCTGCCTTTGGCTTCCCAAGCAGTTTCGAGCTTCCTGGGGAAGGGGGAGATGGTGGGGAGGAGAATAGGGCCACGGGATCGAGTCCTCCCTGTTCCTTGTGCAGCTCTGGACAGGCCCTCCGAGCTGCATCTGATCAGGATTCTCAGCCTTACCCTGGCAGAGCCTCTGCAGTTGCTCCTGCTGGGATCAAGTGCTTTGCTTTTCCCGCTGGGAAAACTTAGGCAGCGAGAGGGGGATTGCACTGGGGGAAATGTTTGGACTTGAGTGCTCGGGGGTTCACTGGGGTGAACTGGGGCAGCTTTATGCTTTGGAGAGGGGAAGAAATCCATAGAAAGTTCCAAAAGGCCCAAGGTGGAGGTGGGAATGGGTGGGATGAGAGCGAAAGAGAGATTTCCCTGCTGGAGGCTGCAGGCTCCAAGGAGGAGGACCACGCAGTGACTGCAACGGGGATGTAGTGAAGCCGGTATCGCTCTGCGGCCCCTCTGCCTCTTGCCATGAGGAAGACGATATGGACTTTCCACCACCCCCTCGTCTATTTGCCAGTCAGGGATAGGAACGCTCACCACGGTTGACGCCTGCCAGCTCCGTCGATCGGGTCCACACGGAGGCCCAGGGAGGCCGCACAAAGGCCTGGATTGCCCCTGAGGCCACGAGCACACTGAGGCCCAGGGAGGCCGCACAAAGGCCTGCAGAGCCTCTCCCATACTTGTCTCTATGGTGGCCTTGGGCAGCTGTACAAAGACCCATAGGGCCCCCACGGCCTCCTGCACACAGATGGCCCAGGGGACCACATGAAAGTCCGCAGGGTGCCTCTGCAAGGAGAGAAAATAGGGATAATAAAGGACAAAAAATAGATCTACGTACCTTTCCCCGCAACAAAAATCCTTTTACCGGCCAGGAAACGGTCTGTATTGGCAGTACAGCCTGGCTCAGCTGCTCTGCTTGCTCAGCTGAGGGTTAGGGCTTCGAGCACAGGGCTGCGTTGTGGGCACCCGGCCCTGCTCCCTCCATCGGGGCACTTTAGAAAGAGAAGCTGATGGCAGCACTTTATGATGCCCCTGTCACGCTGTGTGCACAAGGCATGTGATGAAATGGTGGTAAAATCCATGCAGCTCCATCCAAAGTAATCGCGCCAGGCCCATTTCTCTCTTGGAGGGAGTAAATTACTTACCAGGTGCGGTCTCGTAGGGTCACTAATTAAAAGTGAGCCCTGGTTTCAGGCTGGGCTGCTCTATTGCTGCCCCTCCAGCAGCAGTAACGTGGCAAGAGCCCCATGTGAGGCACGATGATACTGGAAAGGAAAGCAATATGCAATATATGATAAAGAAAGAGATATGCAATGCCGTAATAATAATAATAATAACTGTCTCCAAGTCCTGTGTCTTCTGTAAGCATTAGTTCATAATAACATGCTATTAAACTCACCGTTAACTCCTAATTTGCTAACATCTGTCATGATTATAATTTCCAGTTGCAAATAACCCCCATCTTTTGACTGGGAAGTCAACTGGCTTAACATTTCTACGCTTATCTGCACTGATATAAATTTGTGCGTCACAAATAAATACCTGCAACTGCAGGACGTTACACTAACGAAATGCCTACTGACTCAAGGGTATTGCTCAAGTTATTAAATCTAAGTGATATTTGCTTGTAGGCAGATGCACTTGCACACTTGCCTTGATGAGTGGAAGTTAGGCTCATCTGGTTTCCACATCCAGCAAATCCCAGCAGTTTTTGTCCATATTATACAGGTTTGATTGCAGGGCAAACTCACACTCCAAATATGTTCACTATGCTTCTACAAACCCTCTGTTTTAAAGCAAGATATCCCTCTTCAGGGCTACTGACCTGGCCTTTATCCATGACTTAAACAGGAAAAACACAAAAGGGAAAAGCCTTACACTCTCAGTATAAGAAATAAAACAGCCCTGTAACTACAGACTTAAGTCTCCAGCCTTTTTATTTATACAAGGATTCAAAGAACATATTTCAACTTTAGATAAACAGTGCAAGAGAGTTACAAGTACCTTGGTAACAGAAAGAAAGAGATAACTGTCCAGCTATGCCGATAAGTGAAATAACTCTTATTCCTGCAGATAGAAATGCATCTGCTTAAAGCAAAGGTGGACCTTAGATATTTTGTTATGCCGTAGCCCCTACCAAGCCCACCGGAGAACAACAGGCAGTTTGTCATCATCGGTACATGAGAAGGAGCTGCGCTCTCGAAGCCTCTAACAACCCTCACCCCTGGGTAAAAGATACACGTTATGGCACAAAAGAGCAGGCTGAAAGACGGAGACACTTGGAAGTCCGTGATTCCCGGCGCTCCCGGGCTCTAGACATCCCCATCTCGGGGGGACAGCCGTGGACAGCTTCCTGCAGGCCCCCATTTTTGCAACACATCAGAAGTGTGAGCAAGAAGCTGGCAAAACAGGCCCGTATCGGGGAGCGTTTCATCTGCACACGGACTGTTTCTCAAGGCTTTTCCGCAGCAATGTGGGCTGCGAGGTTACATTATTGCGAAAGGACCTGTAATGTGAATAGGAAACGGCTAAAACGTGAGCTGGGCCAACACCACGTTCCCGGCTTCGCGTTCAACACGGGCCCCATTGTGCCCACAGGCTACCTGGAGTGTCACAGGCGGGCAGCAAACTCGCTGCAGGCAACAGGAAACAGCAAAACTTCCCAATCGTCCCATAAAGTGAAACATGGACCTTGGGATTCTTTCCTTTAAAGCCCTCAAATCTCCCATTCCCTTTCTTTTTTTTTTTTTTGCAGAGGGTGCAATTTTTAATGCCCTGTCCTCTCTTGCGTTTGCAGGATCTCTGCAGGATCGGTGGCAGGAGTTTATGCAACTGAAGGCTAATCCTTTTATTGGCAATCCTGTTCCCTCCCCAAAATAGTATTTGTTTAGAGTAGTAAAAGGAATGTGGAACTTGACATATTTGTAGAAGTAAATAAGTCCATCTACACCCTGTGCTGCGTATCTCTGCCTCTGGGTTTTGGTGGGTCTTGGGACTGCCCTTGTTGTGGAAGGATTTGGGGGCTCCTGTTTTTGAACCCCCACTAAATTAGCTCTGTTTTAACCTGCTGGAAGGGGCGCACAGCTCGCACAGGCTGCACGGGTGTCACCGTGATGGGAACAACCGCTCAGTGACACCCGGCCGGTGGTACCCGCCTGGGCTGAGGAGCTGCCGCCGTCCTTGCCCGGCCCGCAACGGGGCTGTGGTTCCTTGTGCTGTCCCCTCCGCAGGGAGGAGCGCGTGGCAGGACGGGGAAGGAAAGCAGGAATTCACTCCAAAAAACATGATTCAACGAGAAAAACAGACACCGAAAGAAAAATACCCCCAACACCCCCCTTCCCGTCCCCCATGGGCGCTACCTGCGGGGCCGCCCCCTGGGCACAGACACCGTGGAGGGCTGCGAAGCACCGGCCCCTCTGCCCCTCTGCCTCATTACCCAGACCGGGGCCGTGCCGGGCGGCCCCGTCGGTCCGTCTGTCTGTCCCGCGCAGCCTCCAGCTCCGCGTGTTCCTCTCTCTCGCTTCCCTACCACGGTACTGCACTGCAGGTAGAAACTGGGTCTTCTCCTTAATTCGGGTTAAAAAAATGGCTTTCCAACTAGCATGCAAAGAAACAACCCCCCCAACCCCACCCCTAACACTCACTCCCAGTCACTTAGATGTAGGAGACCTACACTGGACACTGCCATCTGCTACGAGCTCTAGTCAAGACACCCACTCGTGGCCTTGCCAAAGAAACGGCGCCTTGGGCGCCCCGGGGTCCAACAGCCACTGCCAAACCGGCCGCTAGGACCCATCAAAACCGCTCACAGCCGCCACGGCCAAGGGTGGAGGGGAAGGAGCATCTCTGCGTGCACACTGAAGGCGGAGGGCGCCGCAGAGCCTCCCCAGCCGCGGCACTGACCGGCGCAGTCCCTCCACGCGCTGCAGCGCGGTGCGGAGCGCGGTGTTGCCGGCCCCCAGGCGTGGCGCGGGGTCGGGAACGGCGGATCCCGCTGCAGGCGGGAACGGCGGCCCCGGGACGCCTCGCTGCAGCCCACCCGGGGCAACGACAAGAGTAAAGCAGTGAGGTACGGAAACGAGGGCCCAGCACGGGGGAAGAGACCAAGAAAGAAGAGAACAGCCCGAGCGCTGTCAGAATTAGCAAACAACTGAAACCTTTTTCTCCTCCCTCCTTTCATCTTTTCCTTTTTTTTTTTTTCCTTTTTCCTTTTTCTTTTTTTTTTTTGCCAAGGAGAATTAAATATGTCCTTTTTGTCGGTCGGTCGGGTGGTTGGTTTTGGCAAAGTGACGCCCTCGGCCGCAGTCTCTTTCCCGGCTGTGCCAGCGAGTTACCGCCACGAGCGCTGCGTGGCCAGGAGAGCCACCGAGAGGAGGAGGAGGAGGAGGGAGGCGGAAGGCAACGATCTGCTGCTGGCGCCGCTGACGCCGTGTCCCGACTGCTTGGGGATGGCGTGCGTCTCGGGCGGCCTGGTGCTGGGGCTCTTAGCGAGTCTCTTGCCGCACACATCGTCGGGACAGGCATCGCCGCTGCCGGAGCCGCTCGTGTCGTCACCTGCACACGTGGGGACAGGCTGCGCGTGAGACAGGCGCGTGGGCGAAACCCTGCACAGCCCCAGCCCCTCTGCGGGGCTTGGCCACGTCCCGGGGACCCTGCAGGCCACCCCGGCCCACGCGTGGTCCCCTCCCCGGGCCCTGGGAGTTGGGCCGCACTCACTTGCGTCTTGGAAGTCCACATCGTTCCCGATGTTGGCGTTGCCCAGGCGGTTCGTCATGATCTTCAGCTGCATGATCTGCTGGCGAATGGTCATATCTGGCTTGGTGATGTCCACCTCCACCTCCGGGTTGTTAATCTGGTTGGCCAGGCCGTCCCCCATCACCTCAGGCAGGTAACTACAAAGGGAAGAAAAGGGCTTTGGTGCCTCCCCCAAACTAGGCTCCCCTCTCCCTCTTACAGGTGCCAGTAGTAACCCATCAATTCTGGAGCACGGAGAAGCTGTAAGCTAGTGGCACTGGCTTACCTAGTAGGTTCTGTATGTAGGCTAGGCAGGCCATCCACGTTGCCCCGTGTCTGGGGGCACGATGAGGCCCCCAGAGCTCTGCTGGGCTCCCATATGCAGGAGGCTGAGCACTGGTCACAGCACCAGCCAGGATTTCACCCCAGCAGGATTTCACGCCAGTCTGTCCCAGCAGGAGGGGCTGAGGTGGAGGCTGAGGGACGCTGAGGAGACGTGTCTCTGGCCCCCTCCACATACCTGCCCTTGGTCATCCCGTTCCAGCACTTGTCGTCTGCTCCCGAGCCGGCTGTCACCTTCTTGCTGCACAGTACGTTGGGCAAGGTGACCCAGTAAGACTTGAGACTTGTCAGGTTCCCTTTGGCATCTAAAACCTGTGGTGAAAGAAATGTCATGGGAGCCCCTCCATGCTCCTGACTCCCAAGTCCCTGCAGGGCCAAGCCCTGCGCACAGTCTGCAATGTCAGCAAGAAACCAGTGGTGGAAATCTCAGTGGTGGCCAGTGACAGGACAAGGGGCAATGGGTACAAGTTGAAACACAGGCAGTTCCACCTCCATGTGGGGTGCCAGAGCCCTGGCACAGGCTGCCCAGGGAGGCTGTGGAGTCTCCTTCTCTGGAGATCTTCCAAACCCACCTGGATGCCACCCTGTGCCCCGTGCTCTAGGTGTCCCTGCTGGGGTTGAACTAGATGATCTCTAGAGGTCCCTTCCAACCTCAACCATTCTGTGAAAGGAGCTCTGAAGACAAACTCACCAGCATCTCCAGTGCTTGCGCAGAGGATTTTGCTTCTAACGTGACCTTCCCCCGTCTTTTCTTATCTTCACTACTGGAGCCTTTTGTGTTGATTTTGGGATTTCCACAGCCTTGGAAAACCTGAAAAACCATCCATACTCTGTCCTGTTGTTTGATACTTGTTTCTTAATTAATTATCACTTTTTGCTTATGTTTTAATTTTTATTTATTTATTAATATTTCCTACTTATTAAATCTCTGAGACTTGAGCTTTGTTTTTGGTCAGCTTACTCACGTGCCATGATTTATTTTCAGGCAGGAACTACTCTTGGCTACTACCATCAGGCCGAACGTTCGGCACAAACACAAAATGAGCACATGCTTTTGGATGAATCACTGATGTTGATAATTAGATTATTTCTAGTAAGCTTATCTGTTCCCGTACTCAAAACAAATTCTGGGAGGTCTTCAAAGAACACGATGGGAGTTGGTGACATTCATAACACCAGAGGTGTGGGCTTTGAAGGTCGAGAGCATACAAGGTTCACTGATTTGGACAGTGGACTAGGGTGGGACTCCTCTGCTGACTTTAGCCATAGGCATTCAGCAGGGGAGGGCAGCAGCATAAACATGCCACCATCTGTCAGGTTGGACATTTCAAAGCCAGAAGTGATTTATCCCTTATGTTTGGATATTTCCTCTTATCCCAACTGCCTGCTCAGATTCCCTTTAGCCAGTGGAGGGCAGAAGTGCTTCAAAGGCACAACTCTGCTAAAGGTCTCTCCTTTAGGATGAAATGAAGGGCTCCTTGGAGGTGCCTGCTTCTCTCAGTCTTTCAAGCCCCTGGACAATGATGAGTACACAGAATAACATCTCCCTGCAGACACCTTGTGCTCAGGCAGCTGAGTCTCACTGTAGCTGTGTGTAACTAGTGTGCTCACAGAGCCAAATTTAAGCAGATGTCAAAGCTCACGTGGGCTTTTTACAATGTTGATTTGATTCAGGAAACAATAGTCCTTGTGAGGAAGGCCATCTGATTCAAAAAGTTGACTCAGAGTTTGGTCCGACTGTGTGCTGTCAAATGCTTTTGATAAATCTGACTTTGCACAGAATCCCTTTAGTGCAGAGAAAGCAAGATCTCAAATGCCAACTGGTATCGACAGCACAGCTTGTAGCAGCCACTCGGTGCTACTGCTAGTGGAGTCGAAAAGCCATCAGCAAAGTCCTGATCTTGGCCGAAGTCCTCCAGGTGACAACAAACCTCGATGGTCTGTTTGAAGGACATAAAGCAGAAAGCCTTAGCAGGCTGCTGTTTTAGGTTTTTTTTTTTTGGTTTGTTTGTTTGGTTTTTGCCAAAGCTGTACATTCTTCACTTGCATCCATTGAGGGGATCGTGGTTAATGGATGAACATACTAAAAATAGAGGCCAACCGAAAAGAGCTTCTGCAGTGAGCTCCTTGAGAGACAGGTGAGCATCAGGAGAGCCTGTTTCACAGTCTCCAGATTGACTGCCAGATTGCAGGCCTGTCCCATAAACACAACCTGAGCGCCTTGTGTTTCCACTGCAGAACATCCCCCTAGGCTGTAGCAGCTGCTCTCCGCCTCTGAAAAGGGCTGTGAACTTTCTGCAAAAGCCTCAGCTCAGTGAAAATACTTTAAAGCTCTTTGGATGCAGACACTGAGGCACCTGAGAGCAAATGCCACTAGGCTTCCCACGGGTACTGCAAACTCAGCATCATCCTGCATGCCTGGACCTTAGGGAAGCTGGCTGATGTGACTGACAGGAAGACTCGAAAACACTGCAGAAGGTTTTTCTCAGTATAGGATGAGTGGCCGCTCATCATTAGAAGAGTGGGCTTTTAATTTTTCTGCTTTTATCTCCCTTAATTCAGGTGACTGGTGAGCAGAAAAAATGTTAGCCCTAGCAACTACCCATGGTGTATCGTCCGTCAGGGCTAGGCACACGCTCTTACCTTGGCTGTGATCGACTCTTTGTTTTCTTGCAAGTTAGAAATAGCTTCAGCAATCCTCATGTGAATAGTTCCTATTACAGCGTCTACATTGTATGGTCCATCGATGCGATCAGCCACCACGATCAGAGAATCTAGCAAAATACCAACAGAGCCACCCTTTCAGCAGACTTTGCACAAACCAGAGTCAGAGCAAACCCTCATGCTGGGTGGGATAATATTTGGTCTCTCAGCAGGCTGGCTATTGAAAAACCCCTGTCCATTCTCACTTCTTCCCCCACACACGTTCATTTTCCTTTGGAATGGGACAACATTCAAAAAATCACTGTTCTTGGGTGTTGCAATGGCAGAGGAACAGAGGCCACCTCCTGCAAGTGGCAAGTGCAGAGTGTTCTCACAAAAAGGGGCCAGAAGTTGCTGGGGGGCTACAGAGAGCTCTGCTGTCTAAGGACTGAGCCTGGGCAGTGCTCCTGTCTTGCTGGAGTGCAGAACCAACCCTGCCCACACCACATGTTCTCCGCTTGGCTTGAAGTGAGGACAAGCTAGTTGCCCACTGGCTCAGGGCACTGGGAAATGCCACTGCCTATGAAGGCTGACAGTGTCCAACAAAACTTGGAATGGGATCTTAGAGCAGAGCCACAACTGGCTGAGGCAACTGAAACGGCATTTTTACAGAGTCTGAGTTTGTAAACTGAAAATTATAGTTCTGGAAGCCACTGCTGAGTTGCTGTCTATCCCTGAGGAGCTCTGGACTCAGTTCCCAACCACTTCTACTTTTAGGGCTCAGTAGCTTAGAGGCCAGGCCACACGTAAGCTACATCAGGATTTAGGGACTTGGCATTCGGCTACACGTGACCCCAGATGCTCCAGTGTGGTCAGTGTTCCCCAGGGCCCACCAAAAACCTCCCAGCAGGGCTGGGATCTGGCAGGGTGCAGTGGTGGCCACTCTTCATGTGGAACACAGCGTGCTCCACGTTCCTGTGGCCTCTCCATATGGAGGAAAACAACCGCGATGGCTTCATGTTGAGTTTTCTTCTCTGTATAAAAAGGGTCAAATCCCTAGGTCTAGGCTGAAGAATGGTACCATTAGCAAATGGAGTGATTCATTAGGAGTGATTAATTCTTTTATCCCAATTCCTGATACTTCACCCATCCGCCTGGCAGGAGAGTGTCACGGCAGATGGTGTGATGTTGCAGAAAAGCTTATTCAGCATGAGTTTGCACGGCCCACATTCTTCATGAATAATGAAGCCACCAAGTGAATTATTCCAGGCACTTAGCTGACTAACAATAAAACATCTCCTGCATCCTCCAGCCCCCCACCTGTGGCACTGCTGTAAAGGACTGATACTATCTGTGGGGCACAGAGCTCATCTCCTGCGAGCAGCAGCCCAGTCTGATGGGGCACAGAGAAAGCCCACCACTTCAAACTTGTGAGGAACTCAATTCAGTTCCTTGCGTTGGCAAAGACTACCAGCAGGACTTGGCAGAAGGACCTCAGAGGACTTCTGTGAGGCCTAGGTGAGGTCTGTGCAGAAACACAAGGTTCACAGTGGTGCTGTGCTCATAATGGAGGCCTACTGCTGAGCCCAGTTGGACAGGAAATTATTCTGGTCTGCAGAAGGCTGCAGGGAGTAGAAACTTAACCATCACTGAGGGAATAAAATGATTACTACAATCCATAGTATGATTACTAATGGATTGAAGGGAAGGGGAGATGACTTATAAAGTCCCCAAGCAAAACTGTCCCTGCAGTCTAGCTGGACTTCTTCACCCTCCAACCACCATCTCAGGGGGGTCCAAAAGGTGCTGTTGGTAGATAGTACTGCCTTACCCATCAGGTACTTCCACTCGGTGTTCAAGTCTGCTTGGTTGGCCAGGCAGCCCTTGACAACGTTGAGGCAGTAGTTGTTGCATGGCTTCACGCTGGACATGCCCCGGCAGTGGGGACAGTACATCAGCTTCATGACGGCACGGGTGCACTCATGGCTGAGCGAGACCTAGGGCAGAGAGACACAGAGATATCAACACGGGCTGGTGAAGGTTCCCTGGGAAGAAATCGGGGCTGTGAGGCATCTTTTGGGCAAGCTTCTTCCCCTCCTTGTGCTGCTCCTTCCCTCCTGCCATCCAGGGATGGTGTCTCCATTATAGGAGTATGAGCTCTGGGACAGGGGCCACTTCCTCTGCCTGTGTTTGCCTCGAGGGGACTAGGAACAAGTTGGATGTGAGCAGAGACCCTGGAGCATGCCAATGTGCCACTCCCCTGCCATCTGGGGTTGGCCTGTGCCAGGAACCCCTGGGGAGGTGGCACAAGGACAGCCTGGCGTGCTCTGGCCATGCTGCAGCAAACCTAAAGGAACAAGAGCGAGCATGAAAAACAAGGTCTGCACCAAAGAGTCTGCTTAGAGTCATCAGCGAGGCTCAAGGACCTGGGGCTTGGTGGTGTTTGTTAGGAGCTGGACTCTGTGACCCACCAGCCAAGTGCACAACAAGAAAACCTGTTCACAGGTAGAGCACCACCACTGCAATACCAAACTTCTGAATAATTTCTCGGAGGCTCAGAGGCAGGCAACAAACTTCTTGCACTGAGCTTGGCCCTGCAGGCTTGTGCCAAGCACCTTCACCAGCTGAGCCTTCGTGTCCCTCCTGCGGGACTGCCTAGGCTGTGCCAACAAGCTGCAATTTGGTGACATGGACACACGCTGGGTTAATGCCCTGGAGCCTCTGCAATCAGCAGCCCTCCATCAGAGCACTTTGGGCAGGAAGGGTTTGCTGCACCACCTGGCAGGTGCAGCCTCCTCTTCTAACTGCATCTGCAGCTTCCCAGCTGCAGGCACAACAGGGAGCGAGAACCTGAGAAGGTCTCAGGTTCAGCTTTGGAAAAAAAGACAGCGGGAAAGACAGGGAAAGACCTGAACAGCAGGACAAGGAGGGCAACATACACCACAAAAGCACTACAAAGCTTGTGGTGCTCGTACATTGCACGTGTACCCAAGGGCTTCACAGATGTGATGCTGGAGACAGCCTTGCCAGCCTTGGACAGCTTGGTGCTCTATCACCACAGCGTTAGTGCCCATGCACGGCCCAGAAAGCTGAGCGCCTGTTGTGCTTATTTACAAAAATAAACCTAAGAGTCTGCAGGCAAGTTTCCTTGGTGCCACAAGAAGACCAAAAAGAGAGGTGATGAAGGGACCAGACTCTGCATTTGAGAGTCCTGAGCTGTGGCTGCAACACCGGGAACATTCACCCTGTCCCCGACTTTCCATTGATCGTGAAAAATACTTTCAACATGATCCTTAAGATTCTTCTTGGAGATGCCAGAAAGAAAGACTCAGTCTCAGGAGCTTTACAGGCCTGGGGACATGCCGACAAGCTCACTGCTAGAGGTGGAGAGAGAAAACCCCTAATATCTCCCCACTGTAAACTGTTCCCACTGTATCACCTCCCTGCCAATCAGCCTTGGAAAAGAGTTCTTGGGTAGGGCTGGCGTTTCATCTGGCAGAAATGTGGGCAAATAACCTTGTCGGAACCTTCTTCAGGTCCTGGACAAAAGTCTGTGACCCTGAACAGAGACTGCTTCCCTGTCCCTGCGACCACCAGCTCCCAAAGCAAGATGCTTTTGGATAAAATACAGTGCTCCACAGCAGCCTGGGGGGCTCAGCCTTGCAAAGACAACAAACATGTGAAGCCCTCACTCTCCTTGGAGAGTTTTCTCTCTGCCTGGGTGTCCATGTGCTCTGCAGGCTGCAGTGTGGCCCTGCCACCACGAGATGGAGGACGTGTCCCACTGAAAGGCATGGAGATGCAGCCAATTCATCCCTGGAAGAGGCAGGTAAAGGCACACGCAACCACCCTCTCCCACCTCAGTGATCTCAGGACTGCAGCCAAGCACTGGAAAACACAAACTTTCACATTGAAACGTTTATGTTTCAACCCTGGGCTTAATTAACCAGGATTAAATAGCAACAGAAAAGACAACAGGTAAGATTGTGTTGAATACTAACAGGCTCTCTAGCTGAAGACCTCCTGAAAATGGATTATCTAGTGTACAGAACAGGCGATGCGGCTGAGAAAGCAGCTCCCACCACTCCTTCCGCAGCACGTTCATGAACACGAGCTACACAGTAGGAGTCCAACGCAACCTGCATGAGCAAGAAAGTCCCCAAGACAACTCTGTTTGAGAGGACCCATTCACACTTGGCATCGACTGGCCGACCGTAACCTTGGCTGATGTGAACTCGCACAGGGCAAAGCTTGGAGCTCCCAAGCATCCAGGGACCTGCTGCACTGCGAGTCACGTAGTCGGGCCCGGACGCTTGGGGCTTTCCAGGGTAATGATGAGAAGCAGGGAACAGCTGGTTCCACACACATCCCTGCCTTGGGTAACTGCGGCTGGGCTGGGCGGCCTTCTGGAGCGGAGGAAGCCAAACTGCTCTGGCTTCCGAACAGACGGGCAGCGCGGCTGCCGCGGGCGCCGCACGCTCCTCCGGGGGGCTGCAGGGCAGCTACCAAACGATGAGGAAGGAAGTCACCAGCGCTGAGAAAACAAAGCCATTCTGCACCCAGCCAAATCCTGCGGGGGACAGCAGGAGAGGCAAAGGACCTGCCTTGGTTCAGGAAAGCACCATGGTTGGGCTGAGGGTATGGGGAAAGCCTAGCACCCTAGAGGCAACAAGGCCGTTTCACACACAGCCCGCGAGGGCCCAGCAGCCGCTTCCCAAGCATTTCTGCTTGCAGAGCCCACCCGGGTCTCTCCCTGGCTTGGAGCTGCGCTCGCTCCCCATTTTCATGCCCGGCTTCTCCCTGGCGAGCACAAGGGCTGGGGTACGACGCGAGGGTCACCGCGAAGGGCCCCTCCGCGGCCGCTGCCTCCGTCAGGGTGCTGGCAGGACTGGGGCACCCCGTGACGCCGCCAGCTGCCGGCCGGGCCGTGTCCCGTGGAGAGGCCTGCAGCTGGCAGCTCCTCGGCGCCGGCCACCCGTTGGGAGCTGCTGGGAACACCTGCCCTGCGGAGCTGCCGCCGGAGCAGAGGCCAAGAGCTTCCCTGGCCACCGCGCATGGACAGCTTGAGGCAAAGGGGTTGTTCTTGGTGTAAACGGGGCCAGGAAGCTCCCGGCTGCATCTCCTGCCCTCCGCTCTCCCCGTCCCCGGGGCCTCGAGTGCTCTCGGGAGCAGCAGGTGCCAGGTTCACGCACCAACTGTTGCTCCGCCGAGTCTGGCGGGCGCCAAGACAAGCTTAAGCTCTTGGCACAAAGGATAAGCATTAAGTTTTCGCTCATGCAAAAGCCTGGGCTCAATTATTTCTCCATGGAATTATTCGAATCTCTTATGTCCACACGGCTGCCTTCCCGCAGGCAGGCCACAGAGACACACCAAACACAGGGAAGAAGAGCTACAGGGGGTATTTTGAAGCAGGATATTGATGGCTAACCTCCCAATATGCCCTTCTGAAGGTAAAAAATCCAGTTTTCTACATTAGCCAGGATTTTTTAGAGAGGGATGACGGGATCTTGTGGAGATGCTTCCTCTGGGAAGGCCACAGGTAGACACACTTGTTGGCTTGGAAGTTCTTGTTGGCTCTAGAGCTTGTTGGCTCTCTCTAAGGACATGGCCAAGAGGTCCCTTTGCCCTGATGGGGACCTTTCTGCAGAAACGTGACTATTTTCCTTGGCCAGAGCTACCAAAGCATTGATAGCTCAGTCAATATGCCTTAGAAGAGCTGAAATGCAAAGCCCTTCATTTTAACAGGACCAAGGGTTTCTTTGATCTCTGCCCCATTGCTGTTATCAGGAACTCAGTGGCCTTCTCCCTTAGATCTAGACATGAAAGTCACATGCAAAGAAACCCTCCTCCACAAGGAACAACTCTTGGAGGGTTTCATCAGAGCTACCCCGAGGTCTGTATGGGGTAAAGGCACTGGAAAATGTGTCCACTGCTAGACTGAAGACATCCTGTCCTCCTTAGGCAGATGTCCAATCCCTTTTGCTATCTAGAAAATAAAGTCATGAGGAACCGAAAAAGCCCTGAGCATTAAAATCTTAAATAAACAGGAAAATCAAAACAGTGACAGCAAACCCCAAACACCCTCCTCTCCCGGCCCCACCAAACACGTTGTACTCTTAGGGCTGGTTAAACCACGGAGAAACCTCACAGGGAATCACGAGGAGGATCCCTCTTCTCTCTCCCAGACACACGTTCCTGCTGTGAGTGCAAAGCAATTCCTCCAGGCTGGTAACACAGAGATTGACCCCCTGCCACCTGCAAATTAAGCCATTTCATCCTCCTTTGTTCTGCTTTTCCCCTCCAGCCTGGAAAAGGCATGGAAATGCTATGAGTCACCTCCTGCTCAACGGCTGGTGAAGGCCAACCAAAACCTGATGGGAAGCCCCTCCGGCCTCCCGGCTTGTGCTACCATTAACTGATCAATACGCAATGTCCCCTGCTCGTGGCAGGTGGCCCCAGAGCAGAGGCATGCACATGCCTGCTGAGGAAGTGCACACTACCATCATTGCTCATCTTTAAATAATCTGGCACAGCATGAAGACAGTACATGACAATAATTGATTCCTCTAAGTACCTTCGGTCTGGCCCAGCTCGTGCTGAAACGCAGGCTGCTGACTCTCCTCTCGGCGCCACTGTCACTGTAGCTTGGGTTTTAGAGGCACTTTAGGAAAACAGAAGCCCCCTGGACTCAAGCAACGTTTGCTAATGTCATTGACAACACCAGGAAAGCCAACAGGGCAACCCTGACGCGAGCCCAGAGCTCGTGCGTTGCCTGCAGCTCCCCCATCCATGGGGTGCCCAGCTGGGCCTCTTGCCAGTGGGGATTGGGGGTCCAGGGGTGGTTGGGACACACTGACCTCCCCTTCCACCATGTCCTGCTTGGGGTGGTGGGAGCTGCACAACTTCTTTGGGTTTTCCTGGTGGAGCATCACCAATTCAAAAGCCTGCTTAATAACATGCTAAAATATATAGTGCAAGCAAACAAAAGGTAAACGGAAATAAAGTTAGCCACTTTCTTCCACAGCAAGCAGCAAGGCCCTAGGCAATCGTCTCGACTTTCTGGTGCCATTATTTCTACTGTTCATCTTCACAGATCTGCCCTCATGAAAGTCAAAATAAAAGTCTCCTCGGTGGAATTCAAATAAGCCATGATTTGACGAGCTTGCATTTCAGGCCAACATGTTCACAAGTAATTTTCCACATCTTAGTGTATAAGTATTAGAGCTTGGACAGAACTTCCAGCCTCCATAATGACCTTAATTCTCTGTGCTGCTACAGTTTTCCTTTAACTTCAGAGACAACTATACTCCTTTCTTAGTTTTATGACCTAGAAACTCCATTAAGATGTCTACAGGAAAGGCACAATACTTTGAAAAGATATTTCCCAAGCATCTGAAGAAAAGTTATTGCTAAGAGATATGGCTTGGAGCCAGGGCACTCCTCATTTAGTTGTTAGAGACACAAATAAATATGCCAAAGAAAGCAAAGCTCAACCTAAAAATACCTCGCTTCTATGATATTGTTCAGTTAAAATCCACATACTCCATTCTGGTCCCAGTGACATCAGTGGGAAGAGTCCCGTAAAGTGCACATCTGGTGATGAAATGATAAGGAAAAAATAAATATACCTTTGGGAAAAAAAATCCTAAAATAGGAGACCAAGTGATATGGGACAATAAATCACTTCAATTAAAACTACTTTATAGCTGAGGATAGAGAAGTTGATGTGAGTAGCAATGAGCTAATGCAGCTGGAACAGGTGGCGGCCTCATAAAAGGCATCGTGCCACCGAAAGCAGTGACATTTCAAGGCGGTTGTCATCAGGTATCAGCCTGCAAGCAGGGCTCGACTCCAGAGCCGAGCTCGGTGTTTCTCCGTGGCTCCCTTCCAAAGCCTGATGTGTCTCTGCCTTGTTCATGGGGCCACCAGGGCAGATGTGAATCGCTGGAGGCACAGCAGGAATCCTCGCAGCCTCTCGGATCCTGGCTCAAGACGGGAGCAGAGCTCTCGGGTTTGCAAGGCTCGTGATCGAGCTCCACAACAGGGCTGCTGTGGTGGGCTTTGCTGTGTCACTTTCAAAGCACTGAATCCCAAAAATGCAGAAGTCCCAAGAAAAACAGCCACCTCCTCTGTCTCTCTGCACTGAAAAAACTTCCAGGAGACCTAAGTTACCCTCAGTATTACCTAAACTGCAATATAATAGTGGTTATAAGCGTTATAAAGTGGAGACACGGGAGGTGAAACTCCTGTAGAATGGGAGAAGCAATCAACTAATCAAACAGGCCAGGCGCTATTGAATTGACACTTGAGTGTACAGAATGGTCTCGAGTGCAGACAGCTCTTGGTGTTCAAAGGGTTTTAGTCTCTGCAGGACATGCACACAGCAGTGCAGCAGTGCTCTGGAGAAAAATGAGCTAGATCTTTCTGAAATATAGCAGGAAAAATATGCCCTTCTTCTGTGCCTTCAAAGAACAACTCGAACTTTTGATTTATATGTTTAATCCAAGTTTAATCCAAGTTCAATTACAAGCTCAGCCTTTGCGCACATACTCGCACTCATAAATATCACCAGGACACCTTATAGAACCACAGGACCCTTTACTCTCAACCCCTCCATTCCCTTCCTTCATCTACTGAATCACCCATCCAGGTAATATTTTAATTTTCCAAACAACATCCATTGATTTGTAGACCTTTTGTCAGAGGAAGGTTCGGTGAAAGTCACAACAGGTGGAAAAGAGGTGCAATTCCTCCTGAAATAACCCCAAATCTCCCTTAATCTTGAACAGGATCTAGAATATTCCTTGGTGCAGAGACTAGAGAAACATGACCTGTTTCAGGTCATCTGCTGTGGCAGATGCTGGTAAACCCTACCTTGGCTCTTAGAGACCAGAGGAAAAGGGAAGGAGAGAGGGGGATGAAGCCTCCTCAGGAACAACCTTCTCGGAGCCCCCAGGATCTCAGCCCTGCTCAGCGACACTGCAGTTTTCACAGCCTGATTCCCACCGGCACCATCTCCACCAGCATAAAAACTTGAAGGTTTTTTTTATCTCTAAAGGTTTCTGATTTAAGTATATTACTGGATATAGAAAGAAATCTGTGAAATATGTAAGGATGAGGTCACGACTGTGAGGTCACCTCATCCAGCTCAATTTGAGCGTGCCCAAACAAACACAAACCTCACTGCAATGTCAGTTTATACAAACACTTAATCTAATTAAAATAAGTGACATCCTTTAAACGAAATAAAATGTAATGTATGCTTGTGTGTATGTGCTGCTGATGCTCTAAATAAAGCCACCAAACAGGTGAAGATCTGTCACAAAAGTCATGGGATGCACTAATTGTGCCCAGCCTGTTTTAGCAAAGTCATTTAAGAAGCATGTGAAAAGAGACCGTATTCTTCAATTTATTCACTCACATCATTTATTATGGCTAGTTCACCCAAAAAACAATTGGGAGCTGCAAGAAGGAAGCCAACTCTCTTCTTCTAAGCCATGAATAAAGATGGGGTAGGATTGGGTTGCATTAATTCTGCAGTCTTAAAGGTTGTGAAGACCAGGAATGATCCTGTTGTCTTTGCTGAATTGTCAACTTGCTGGTAAAGTAAAGCATGGTTAGAGAAACATTATTTCCTGTATGTATCCAGCATGCTCATTTAGCTGCTAAGTACATGTTAATGTTCCATTTTGATGCCTCTTTAATTAGATTTCCATCCACATGCAGCTTGATGCACCATGTGTTTGAAAGTTAGTCATATGGTAAAGTTGCCATTAACCGTACAGTAATATAGAAGATTAAAAAACAAGACAAATATGTATGGTAAGCCACAGCAGGACTTGCACAGAACTTATTTGATAGACAATTTTCATTATTAAAACAAAATAGAGTTTAGTGAAAAGCCCATAATGCATTCAGTTTCAAAATAAGAATTGGCCTTCTTTAAGGACACTAACTTAGAAAAAGCAAGCTACTATTAAAATAGATGATTTCACTGTTTCTGGCTTATGAATGGCATTCATTTACATCAATCCACACTACTCCAGAGAAAGCAAGCAATGGAGAACCGGGAAAAGGAAGATTGTTCTAGTAATTCATGTTCTGACAGATCAGAAAAATTCATTTTGCAGTGCCTGCCCCTGCCATGCTTTGGACACTGAACATTATTTCTTCTTCTGGGAAAGTCCTTGACCTGGGACTTTTGGGAAGAGTCTTAATGCAGGCAATAACTAGCAAGCTCAGCTTGGATATCCCTCTTGATCACCCTGCACCTCTCCAGCGATTCTTGCTTTCCTTTCTCAGGTGTTTATCTCCCAGACCCTGCAATTTGTTGTCTCAGTTGGGCTTTGTGTCCCACTGCCCAGCCTGGGCCAGCTCGAGGCCTTCACCTGCTCCCACAGGGCTCAGAGCAGCAGCAAACACAATTTTGGAGCAGCTGCCAATGCCCGAACGAAAGGAAGGCTCCTTAACAAAAGTGGGATTTTCCTTGTGCCCCAGTATTAACACTTCAGAGCACCAAGCCTGCTAATTTATTTCCCCTGGTCTGGTGGCTTTCCCCTAAACTTCCTCACCAAAATATTCAGCATTGGTCCGCGAGACGCTCAGCTCCAGGAGTTATTTTTAAGGAATGCTGCCAGCCGACAGGAGCACTTAGTCTCAGCCTCTGATCTTAGCATGAGCCTTACAAGTGTTCTCCTAATGTCATAAATACAAAGCAACACAGAAAAGGACAAAAATCAAAGCACCGGTGGTGGCTCTCGCTCAGACTAAAGGAAGTGCTCGGCGAGTGCTCGAAAATACGGGGGCTCAGGGCAGCTTCTCCCTTTGCAGTTGGACAACAAGATGCACAACATCTACAGGATCAGTAAGAGGTGTGAAGGAAGGGAACAAACAACCAGCTTTGAGATGAACTTGCCATCAAGACGCACACGAGAAAAACTCCTATCTGCTCACTTCACAAGCACTTTTTTGCTGAAAACCCCTCAAAATGCTGCACTTGGCTTTCAAGGATCCCGGCCAGACACCGTCCTGTACCTCAGGTGGGCATGAGCGTCACTGCATGGGGCACAGCAATCCCTTTGCCAGCTCCTGGAGGGCATCTCCTTGCAGGTGATGGAAGTGCACGGCACCAGCACAGAGGGAAAGCAGCTGGTGGGATTCAGAGGCACGGCGCCTTCCCTGCTAGCGAAGTGCTGCGAATCTGGGCAAGTGACAAAGTGACTTTACACGTTGGGTGACTGGCATCTCCTTGGCACGCTGCCACGCCGGTTAAAATGAGGAGAGGTCTGGTTTGTGGCGGGCTATAGCTCACGTCTCCTGCGCTCTCCGTGTTTGCAACAGCCCCGGCTGCCTGTTCTTTTCTGCTGATGGGTGACCCTCAAGCAGTCCTTTATGAGACTGAAAAATGCCTCTTGGCCTCATGATGAAAACTGAAGGCAGATAAAATCCCCCTTTCTCCCAACCAAAAGGAGTTGATTGACTCCTGCTAATGTGAAGGTGGTGGACTAGGAAGAACACAGACCTACCTGAGAGACCTTTCTGACCACGTCGCTGCCCACAAGAAAGCCCTGGGCGTAGGAGCGCGCTGCAATGAAGGCTCGGGTGGCCTTCACCTTCAGGTCCCTGGGGACCTCCCCGAAGGGTTTGTGCTGCTCCGCATGCTTCACCATGCAGTCCAGGTACTCATCTGTGATGTGGTACTGGGGATTCATCAGCTTGAAGAGCCGCTCCAGCAAGCGCGTCCAGAACTCATTGAGGGCCTCTTCCAAGTTGATGTTGGAGCCCCTGTAGTAGCGGCGGAGCTCACTGTACAAATCCTTGAAGACCTTCATGTTTTGCATGTACAATTCCCCATACATGGTTGGGAAAGCCTCATAAAGGGCCTTTTCCGATTTGTTCAGCAAATCCTGGAAATAACCTGGAGAGAGGGAGAGAAGAAAGGAGGCAGTGATGCATCAGCTGGACAAGCAGCAGCCTAATGGGTTTCATTTTCTGACAGCACAGCTAAGTGCTCCGTGAAAGAAGGAGCTTTTTCTCCAAACAACCTTACCCATCCTCTTAGTTCTGACCAACAAAATTCAAGGAAAATCCACTGCATATCCATCAGGGATAAGCTGAGAGAGGAGATCTTCCCCTCTGCAGCCCCTACAGATATCCACATCCTTCCTGCCTCCTTCGGGATGGCACAGAGGGGACTCTGCTTCCCTTACTGATAGGTGGAAATGACTTTAATCATGATTCAAATCAGGAGGAGGAAAAATGATTGAAACAATCATTTTCTTTTTGGTCACCTTGGTACTTTTAGGGCCTTTACGAACCAAATTTGATTATATTATTCCTTAAATCTAAATTGCTAGTATTTTTTATTTGTGATGCAGGGTGAGCTCTAGTTGAATGGAGTGTGTTACTCAATTAAAATGCATTAAAAATGACAGCATGTGTACTTAGGTATATAAATTACCTGAAGTGCACTAGGAAAGTTTTGACAAATGCACATACTGCATGGACAAACCTGTATCAAAGCAAGCGTTTTCAGTGAGGCAATGGAAATGACTACAGTTAAATGCAGCCTTCAGAGCTTTAGAGCTAGCAAAGCTCATTTGCACAGGTCCTGTTTTCTTTCCTAGGTTAGAAGAGCCATATCAGCTTTCCTGGCTACTAAATCCTCGTTGCATGATGCATGTCTTTCTGTCAAAAGATTGGAAACTGATGCGTATAGATTTGGTCATACATTTTCTGGACTTCAACTTAAAAAAAAAGGTATTTTCTCAGCTCCCACTGGCCTCAGACATTTCACATTAGAGACTTCCTAGCAGAGAGCCTTTCCTGCTGAGCCAAACTGGGCTCCTGCTCTTTCTGCCAGGTCTTTTGGAGCTGATGAGCTGGGGTCGGGCTGCCCTAGCAATGCCCAAGGCTGGCAGGGGCTTCTGCAGTCCGAAATTCAGGCAAATCAACCTCCCTTTCCCTGGGCAGTGTAGCGCTCCACTCCTTACAGCAACCCATTTCTCCCCCAAACTTCACCTTTCACCCTACAGCTGCCAAACCACTCAAAGAAATAACCCAAAATGTCCCCAAATGGGAGGGATTTATTTTATTTTATTTTATTTTATTTTATTTTATTTTATTTTATTTTATTTTATTTTATTTTATTTTATTTT
>VZSG01000202.1:535535-603226 GCA_013398315.1 Nothoprocta pentlandii | reverse complement strand
TTTTATTTTATTTTATTTTATTTTATTTTATTTTATTTTATTTTATTTTATTTTATTTTATTATTTCTTCTCACTTCCAGGCTCAGAAACAATTCAACCAGCTCTGCTCAAACAAAACTTCCCTTTTAACAGAGGCCAGCGCCGAGAAACTTCTGCCTCAAATATAAAAGGGTCAGGAAGTTACGAGCCAAAGGCAGGTTTTTACAAGGCAGCCAAGCCGGCGACCTTGGCCGCTGCTTCTCCTGCTCTTGCAGGAAGCGGGAAGGTCCCTCACCAGGGAAGGAGGGAACCCACAAGCCCTGCAGCTCAGGGAGCTTGCAGATCCCCACCATTCCCCAGCTCACAGCTCCCCAGGGCTCACAGATCATATTTTCACAGCTTCGACATTTTCACAGCTCTGGATTCAAACTGGGAAGCTGTGAACAGTGAGGCAGGCGCTGGTAGTTTCTCCCTGTAAAGACAGCAAGTTTTTTAGCCTTCCCTCCCCATCTCCCAGCACAAAGTATTTTTTTTTTCCGAGCTCTTTGATACCATTTGCTCACTCAACAGCTGGGGCACACTGGGGTTGTCTCAGCTATCAGCATGACAGAGGGGCCACGGGTGTAGGGAGGATGAAGAGGTCACTGAAGGAAGAGCATCCAAATGGCTCCTCATCTGGCATACGGCAGGTTTGGCTTCCTTCAAAACCCCATGAATTTCAAAAACGTACTAAAAAAAAAAGTCAGAATTGAGGCAATGTGACTGAATCCTATTGGATTTGAATATTGCTAATATGAATATCACTATATGCAAGCCCATTGTGCACCCAGGGCTCGTAGCTCCGAAGGGAGGCCCAGCGAAACCCAGAATACTGGGCAGTGGACACCCAGTGAGAGGACACTAAGTTGTCCTGCATACCAGTAAGAGCAGGGAAAAAAACCAGCCCAGGGACATTTGCTGGAGCCTATGGAGACCCCATGCACACGGGGAGCAGGGAGACATGGGTTTTCTTGGGCCACATTCCCATTTAATACGCTGCTCATCCCAGTGCTGATTTGCTTCTCCCGTTGGTTTCCATGCTCTCCTGGCAGGCTGATACTAGAAGAGGGCATTTCAACAATAAATTTAAGCCATTAAAATCCCAACCTGATGCCATTCCTCTCTATTTTCTTCACTGGGCAAGCAGGGTGATATTTTATTTATCAAATTGTTATTACTCATTACTAATTTAACTTCTAAGTGTGCCCAGGCTGGAGGGTTTCGGCCTGTGCGTCCGACGGGCGCTGTCGAGGAGGGAACTGCAGCCCAAGGGCCCCGCTTCCCCTCGCGAGCAGCTCTGCACGGAGGCAAGGAGGATGGTGGCCTTTTCCTTTGGACCTATCCATCCCCTCATGATTTCCAACTCTCTGAAATATCTTTTTGTAGCAGTTCTGTTGTCCCTCTTCCCGCAGCCCAGGTCTGCTCTGCACAACGCACTCCCTCCCTGTACATCCTGCACTGCTCTCATTCACCATTTCCCTCTCAGAATTACACCCTGGGCCTGGACAACACAGGGCCAAAGGACAGCAAGAACTACAAAGCTTTCAGTTAAAACAACTGCAGACTTCCTGGATTCCTTATGGGCAAACTGCAATTTTTCTTCACTGGAAATAACAGCTGCACTAACTGCCAGGATTGCATTTCCCTTTTTTTTCAAGAATGCCTTACGTTAAGTCTTTCACAGACGTCTGTCTCCAACCGAGACATCCCAAAAACCTTCCTTCGTTCCTCCCAGCCAATGAGTCCCCAGATGTATAGTTAAGAAACACTGAATTTCATCCTTTTTCTACTACTGCAGCCTTCATCGTTACCTGCCAACCTCTTCAGCAGCGATATCTTCTCCAGCTTTGTGTCACCAGCAAGTTTCATGACCACATCTCGTAGCATTTGTGCCACCTTAGAACCACCACCAGGATCTCCCTCCAACCCAACAGCTCAACAGCTTCAACACAGCACGTTGCTAACTCCCACGTGCCAAATCTCATCTTCCAATTTTTCTACTTGTTTCCATCTTCTTCAGCTTAATTTACTACTCAAGGCATTGATGCAAATGCCTGTGAAGTCTCTTAAAATGAGATTAATTGATAAAACAGTCACCACACAAAGAGTGGTGAAGGCAGGTAGCTATATAGGATTTGACCTATTTTCTAGAATAGCTAGCTTTGGGTAAGAGCTGAAAATGGCTTAGCTTAAACTGTTTTTAGACTGTGATATACAGTAGGCAGCTTGTTTCTTTTGTCATGAAAAAAAAACGAGCCTTTGAGAAAATAAAGACCTTTTTTTCTGCAAAAGAAGGCAGCTGTGGCCTGAAAACCTGATCAGGAATACGGGAGCCCTAACTGAGAGGCAAAGAAGGAGACAGCAACCCCAGGCACTTAATAGAAAAGCAGCTCTTTTCCTGCCCAAATTGGGATAACATTTTCCTATCCTATAGCATAAGCTTGGGGACAAGAGCTCACCCTTCTTGAGCAGGAGCAAACCATGGACATGCTGCTTGTCCCACAGGGCCCAGGAAAGGTCCCTGGCGCGTTGGTGATGGATCTGGGTGTCACAAACACGGTCATTTCTACGCACTCAGCAGCTCCTGGTGTCCCCCAGGGCAGATAAACACTCCCTGGATTCAATTTAATGCAGCAGTTCTGCAAAGTTTCAGGCCAGGCCCATGCCGGCGCTGCAGCGGGACAGGTGCCGGTGCATCCTTGCGTTCCCGGGTGGAAAATCAGCCGGGGCAAGTGGCGAGCACCTGTTCGGAAAGCGATCCCCGGCGCCAGCCAACACCCTCCGTGATCCCGGGATATGGAATGCCACAAGCTATTCTGCAGCTGGCATCCCAACCATTTGCCTGCCCGGCTTCTCCATTGTTCAGACCTTTGATTCCCTTTCTAGGGAGCTGGACCCAAGTGCTGCGCGCTCACATGTGCTCCAAGGGCTGGAACAGCCAGGCAGGAAGGGGCACCCGGGTCCACATTTGCCAACTTCTGTCCTTTCTGGATACACCAAATATTCACATATTGAGCAGTGCAGGCTCAGACCGAAGTTGTCTGATCCACAGCTCCATCCAGTGCCAATGCTGCATGTTTGGGAGATGCAGGAGGAGCAGCTCACGGGAGGATCTTGCCCCTGCCAACCCACCCTGGCTTCAGGTCACTGCAGGGGCTGCCCATGCAAGGCCTGCTTGGACAAGCCACTGCTGGCCTCTCACAATGGGCCTCCTATTTACCGTGCTTCCAAGGAAGATGATATCCCTCCTTTGGTTTTACCCTTCCATACTGTGAGCAACAGCCCTTCTAGCGTGGGAAATGCTGCATATTCACCCCCCGTTTGCTTTCCTTAAAGACCTCTCTTAGAGCTCCATCTCTTTTGCTAAGCTAGACTGCCACATCTATAACAAGCAGCTGCATTACTTCATTGTCTAGACTGAATCTTCAAATTATTTCCCCCACATGTGCTCTGGGGATCGGAACCTGCAAGGGATTTTAACCAGGACTCCTTGCAAATAGGTCTGTGCTCCTCTTGCAGAAATGAGTTGTCCCAGTGGGCTCCAGTCATGCTGATTTCACAGCAACCCCTTTAGGCGAGGAGGACTGGGAAGGGCACGTGGGATCCATCAAAGCCTCACCCTGGACCTCGTCTCCATCCAGGAGAGCTTTAGGATAATGGAATTACGTGAGATCAGCCTTTTCCTCTAAGCCTGCCTGCATTTTAGGGCAAGCTGACAAGCACCATGGACACCCTGATGGGAACAAGAAGGGTGCAAGAATGATCATGAGCACTGCCCATGTCCTTCCAGGATTACTCAACAACATCTGCAGGGCTCTGTAACCGTAAAATAAACTCAGCAGCATTGTACAACACTGAGGGTTGCTGGCAGTGATGATCATGCTAAAAAGCGTGATGTATGTGCTGGGTAAACGTGCAGTATATATCTATGTGGCAGAGGAATCTTTTACTCCAGAAAGAAAAGTGTTCCTCTGCTCCTGGCAAAAAACAAACAACCGGTTGTAAATCTCACGATTGCAGATAAGGGACCCGGCCAAGGTAACCTTGGGATTGCAGGTAAGGGACACACGGCAGGGAGGTGTCACCCCTGTAAGTAAGGGACACGTCGCCGCATGTCCCCACTTGCAGAGAGGCTTACACAGCTAAGCGTCCTCACTGCACATTTTTCTCAAGATCACAACTCTTTATATAGGAAGCTTTCAAAAGCTGTAGGCTACATACCTTGCTGCAGGGCCAGAATTCACTTTGGATATTTATCTTTTTCATTTCTGTTGCTCTCCACAGAACGGCCCCTAGACAAACTATTTATTGTTGGGTTAATGAGATCATTTAAATCCGTGCTTGCCACTGCATTTTTGCAGTATAGAGTATCTAAGACACCTGGTCTTTGGACATCTAAATATCTTGGATATTTAAGACACATGAGCTTTCCCAGCGGAACCAGGAGGATAGAATTTACCAGCTGTGGGATAATATGTTGGAGAGCAAAGTTCCCATGTTATTACTGCAGAAGTTTATCTACACAAACCACTTAATCTCTAGGCTTTTCTCTTTCAATGCTATCAGAAAGGCATCTTGCCCCTCCGGAAAATTTACTTGTTTATGACAATCCCATCTACAGAACCAGTATAAAATGGCAAAATAGGCAAAACTGAGAGAAGACACATTGTTAACAGACAATTGAACACAGACAAATATATATATATATGAACCATATGTAGCTAGAAACAGTTAAGAGTGCTAAGAATATATGCATATCCAATAACACGCATGTTTATTATTTTAATGTTATTTATAATGTGTAAATCACTATCTGTTGGTACTTTAATATAGCTGAAATACAGATGTAATATATCCAGCTATCTGAAACATTATTAAGACCTCACAACGAGCCTTCAAAACATCAGGAAATGTTGGAAGGAGAAACACCACGTTCCCTCAGCCCTGCCATGCATGGGATTACAACAGACATAAACACACAGCATCGTTTCCACCAAAGCAAGGGCAACGTGTCCTCTTCCCAAATGTTAGGTCCCTGCTTAAAAAGAGATGAATTCTACCATTTCTTAAGGAAGAACTCAAGTTCCCTGGCAGATTTTATTGATATTACAGCAGCCACATTTAATAAACGTTTAATAAACGTGGCTGCTGTATTAAAGTCATCCAGCTGCCCCTAACGTTCCACCCTTTCTTACTGAATGAAAAAAATTAAATGTAGATCATAGACCAGCTCAAATCTGGTCTAAACAACACATGGAGCCGCCAGAACCAGCAGGCATCTAAAAAGATAACTGTGCTCCCACTGAACTACAATTGCCTGATTTTTCTGCATTTCACTGAGATTCACGAAAGGTAGAAAGCTTTGCCCAGCGTTCAGGCCTTTCCCACTTATGTCCGAATTGTTTTTCTAACGAGTATAAATGGGATCCAAAACATATTTGTGCTCGTTTGGGGAATATTCCCACATGTCACAGATTAACGGACTGATTTATTACTCGTGGAGAAGCCCTTGAAGGAAAAGTCACATGAGGACTGTGACCAGCATGGAAAATGCTCTGCAGAAAACTATTTGCTTTGGAAAACTGCTGGCAGAAACCGCTCGGCCTCAACCACCGCTTGGAAAATCACCACCCTCGGCTGCTCCCTGACACGGTTGTTTGCAGAGGAGAGACAATAACTCTCCTGACTGTGTAGCTTCATGTACAGCCCACCAGATCCCTTGGATCTATGACCATTAAACCTCATTTGAGCCTCACTGGGAGGAACTGGACTTTTGAAGAGTTAGCAGAGTGTGGGAGAAGCTGAGAGATGCCTTGGGTCTCCTGTTCTAATTCCACCTTTGGGTGCCTGTATAATATGGGGATTTATGATTTATATGCCTTGAGCACAAACCACCTTTTGTATGTACAAAATTGGGACGGGATCTGCCCAGGGCCTTGTGCCTGCCCCGACTCCCTGTGGGACACGTGAGGGCCCGAAAACGCCCGTGGCCTCCACGGGCTGTCACCAGGTGGGCAAAACGCCCACCAAAATGCACATCAGAAAACACTAGCTGAGAACTGGCCTCCTAAGCACAGTCTGACTGCTGTTCTGCTTAAAAAAGGGAGAAAAAAGGAAACTACAGGCACTCCTTTTTAAAAAAGGCGTGTAAAATCACTAAAAAAGGCCTCTGCCTACACTAAGATGTTAGACCTGGTTCTCTCCTCCTGCCAAAGCTGCTGTTTCTGCTGCCTTTGAAGCATCCCTGGCTCAGGCCCAGGCTTTAAGGATGGGAGGAATGGACACTTGTTAAAAGCAGGTTCTTGATCTACTTTCCCTAGCTTAAAACACTTTTTTTTTTGCTTTCCTTTTTTTGGCCTGTCAGATTTTCATCCCTTCTACATTGCAGCAGTGAATTGGATGTGAGTAATAAATTCGGACCTCTTCCAAATGCTCTCCTATGGACTTAGGTTGATATCCTCATTAACCAGCGAGATAAATTAACGCATTTGGCGTTAATTTAACTCACGTTCAATACAGAGACTGAAGAGCAGAGAAGAGACTCTACAGAGACAGGGAAGAGGCCACAGTCACTTGCCGGTTCTTTTAGCAAGAGCTCTTGGGGGCAATCAGGGAAAGTTCGGGTCTGGCAGATGATTTAAAATAAAAAAGAGGAAATATTTCAAAGAGAAAAGTTACAAAACACCCTATCCCTTTCACAAAATGCCCTGGATGCAAAGGACTGGAATAGAGGCAGAAGAAAGATTAGAAAGAAGGGGAGCACAGAAGACCTGAAAGTCTCCTCTGCATATACATGAATACACCTACATCTCCCACAATATGTATGTCGATCTATAAGGATGTCTGTCAGCAACGGGCCAGGACAGTGAGAAATCCAGCTCAACTTGTCAGCTTCAGGCAATAATAGCGAGATAATTTGAGTAGAGCCCAGTTAAGAGCTTTCTGTTATGGGGAACCATCACATTTCCACACTTGGTGGTGGGTGTCATTTGACAACTTGCCTTTTAACTCCCTTAGGATGCTCCATACAGATTCAGAGCAACCACAGATTCGACCCAAGTACTGCAAAAGCTTCAGTGGGATCCTGTACCTGCTTAAGATGAAAGTCGCTTGTGTGTGAAATACAACCCCCTGGAAAAACAGACTTTATTAGTTCTGGTGCTCACAGGAAAACTTGCACTGTACGGTAAAAAAGAATAATATAAAAAAGGGTCCTAAAACATTGGCAGAATGGACCTGCATGTCCAGAAGCGAAAATGAGTCAGAACAAGAAAGAGAAGCCAAATAGCTGCAACTTTTTATTGCAGATTATTATTTATTAGGGATTTCTTGAATAAATGGCCCCAGGAACTGTTGTACCAATTCATCCACAATGAAAGCAGAAGTGCTTTCCTTAGAGGACTGCCTTAGAGTGAAATCATCTGCAGCAATATCAAAGGACACCACAATTGTGATGACCTTTTCTTTTTTTTTTTCCTTTTATAAAATAAAGCAGCACTGTTTCCTCATGTCCAGCCCTTGGGCAGGAATTATTACATCCTCACTGGCAATTTCTAATTCCGCAAACTGCACGGGGAAGCTCCTTGAATTCAAGCAACAGAGAAGAAAAGTCCCTGTATTTGCCTCAAAATCCATCGTCAGGAGGACGAGGCATCAGGGTCCAATGTGGGGCACAGCCCCCAGCCCCACAATTTGGGTCTTGGCTCCCAGGCCACCCAGACCAACCCCACGAGCTCGAGCCTGGTAAATCTGACGCTCAGTGTCAAAGCAAAGGCTGCTCTTTGCAGCTTGACTCCCAGCTGCATCACTGAGAGCTCTAACTAAGTCCAATTAACATGTTTAGCCTGTGGCATTTCTATCATTTTGGCATGATCTAATAAGCACTTTTTCCTAATCCTTTTAGAAGAGGCTGCTGGAAAGGCTTGCCCGAGCTGGCTCTTAAAGCACGATGCTGAAGGGTGGCTATTGCAGGCGACGATATTTGATGTTCATTAGCGGGGGGACAATTAGCTGCAAAACCAGCAGGGCTGCAACCACAGCACTAGGGTCTCCCAAGAGCACTGAGCTCCACCTGGCTTTGGATGGGACTTGAGTGGATTTCTGAACTACCTCCACAGCAGAAGACTTGGGGGGTAATACCACCAATCCTGGTCTTCAACCAGCTCTCCTCTCAAACGTGGTCAAGTCCTTCCGTGCCCTAGAGCGAGCTTACCTGGTTTAGATCTGCGTTTTCCTAGTCTTTGTGGCTGGGCCTTGTGTACCTGGGCTTCCTCTGCTCAGCGCTTCGCTTGGTGTCAACACGGCACCACAAAAACCCACTCACAAAGCTAAAAATAAAACACCCGGTAACACAGGGCGTTCGAACAAGATCAACTGCATACGCTGAATTGCCTTCTGAAGCAGGGTTTGCATCTGCCCTGTATTTTCATGTTTGACTTCAATTACTTTTCCTCAGCAATTCAGAGGCTGTTAGAGTAACCGTATGTCACCATATACAAAAGCCACTACTTATTGCACAAGTAAGAGCGCACAACGCAACAGGTTGTCACAACCCCTAGCTGTTACAAGATGCACAAATCTAGCTGTTATAAAATGCACAAATCTGCTTTTTTCTTGCTCAGAAAGTGCTACGGAGGCCCTATGAAGCAGCAGATCCTGCCACTCCCGCATGTGGCATCTCCCTGAGCATGGAGGCCAGGCTTGGACGTGGCAAAACCTCCGTGCTAGATGCGGACCAACCGTCCCAGGACCCACAGGACCACGAGCCCGCGAGATGCCAAAGCAGAACCAACCACTCTGCTGACGAGGCCGCTTCCAGCCAGTCTGGCTGCCAAGGCCACTTTGCAGCATGGCAATAAACCACCAAACTCGTTGTGCCCAATGCCAGCCTGTTGGGTAACATCTGTTTTACAGCCAGAACCACAGAAAACCCAACCCGCCAGCGTGGCAGAAGCAAAAGCTCTTTGCCATGATGTTTAGCATTAACCACGACCCTTAGATCTGATGAAGAGAGAGGCTTCAACCACTCTAAGCAACGCCAACCAGCATCATCCTCATACCCCCTAATGCAGCAGGTACCACAACAACGAGGGATTACTGCAGCTTGCACCATTTTCCGTTTTTTATCCCCCCCAAAACCAGCTTCTCCAAAAGAAATCTGTGGCAAATGGATGAAGAACATGTAGTGGCAATCTAGGTCCGGAAGGTCCACTGCAATTTTGAGTCCCCTGCTGCTGTGGAGGATTTGATTCTCCAATAATTTCACACCACATAAAAACTGAATCGGGGATAATTTACGGAGGCTATCGAGCATTGCAGATGTTAGCCATAAACAAATCAAATCAGTAATTGCTTTTACTTAAATATACGCATGTTTTAGGGTTTTAATTCTGGACTATCCCAGGGGAAGGAGAAAGATATTGGAAAGAGCTGGTTTCAGCAGACATGAAACGGCACAAAATGGCAGCAAAATTAGATGACACTGACTTTCCACACCAAAAAGAAAATAAAAATTCCATAGGCACCAAATATATTGGCTTCTAGTTAGTCTTCAGGATTGCCACTTGCTTGTGTATGAAAACTATCAATTCACCGCAATGCTGAATTTTCTGATTACTTCATTGTGCGTCTTTGATAAGAGAAAGCCATGGATTTAAACACTGCACACACAACCATGACTTTCGAAGTCGGTATTCACGTTTTTAATAGGCTTTTCTCTTGGTGTTAATGATTAGTGATCAATTATTAGAATTCAGCAGCACAACGGGCAGGTCGCACCAAGTCGGGCAGCCGCCGCACTGCTGCTCCGGGCGCTGCCAGGGACGGGTTTGCCCATAAGCACCAGTCTGGTGGCAACGTTTTCCCAACCTCTCCGGCCGTGCCTGCACGTGGCCAGCACCCCTTTCTGCACCACTTTTAGGACTGGGGTCCGTATATGTATTTTCCTGCTGCTTTTCCTTTGCCCAGCACGAAGGGACATGTCGGCAGCCCCGCGGCTTGGCGGGGTTGTCTGTGCAGCGTTCCTGTGTGTCACATCTCAGCAATCGGGGGAAAAGCTCTTCAGCTGCAAGCAGGAGAGATAAGGGAGCCCAGGCGGCTCAGAGGTAATTGGTGGCTTTCACAAAGCGAGAAAAACCAGATACCAAAGTGCCCTATGACAATTTGTTACAGATCCACGATCAGCAGAATGCACAAATCATCCCGTCCTCCCAATTTGCTCCACACCTGAATCCATAGCCCCACACCTGCTATAGGTGCAGGGCAGCGCAGCAGTGCGGTACGTTGCAGGAGTAGCTAGTGGAGTGGTGAGCCCAGGCAGGGACACGGCTGGGGGTGGCAGCTCACGGCACCTTGCAAAGGCAGCACTTGTACGGCATGGAAAGGGCAAGCGCATTCATCGGCAGCAGCGTGCCGGGAAAAGGCTGGCACTGCCGATGGCAAAAACCCTCGCTCCCAAATCTTTGTGCATGGGAAAGCAGCCTGCAATAAAGCACTTGTCAGCAGCGGAGGAAAGAGCGGTTCGCCGCTGCTCGCGGCTACCGGGAAGGGGCAGCTGAGCAGCGGGACATGTGTCTACTCGCTGCCTCTCCCAGGCTCTCTGCCCCAAGGTTAGCAATCCTCCCAAGCCTCCCTTCCACCGGGAACAGATGAAAATCCCCCCCGAAGGCTGCTCCTCCGGCTCCTTCAAGTGTTTGCATTACTGAAGGCAAAAAAATGCATCTCCTACCCAATCTGCTGTTGACTTCTGGCGGGGCTCAGTTAACCTCTCTTGGCCTAAAAACACACTGAATTAATTTCAGCCGAGCAAACAGAGACAATAAAAGAGACATGAGAGAGCTTATTCTGTATTAGTTTATCTAAAAGCAAAGAAAACTCCCTGCCACTTGAAGACACCCTCCCTTTCCCAGAAGAGCTTTTTTAAACATTCCCAAGCAGAAGATGCGTCCAGGCTATCACTGCCAGATTTATTACTATTTTCTTTAGCAGCAGACAACTGGATGCCCCCAAATCTGCAAGAAATGGTGCATTGGCAGAGGAAGGGCAGAGAGGCATTTTTAGGTAGAAAAGGAAAAAATGGGATGAAGGTCACGGTTTTGCTCCAAGGCTGGAAATAAGAAGGGAAGTTGGAATGAGATGGGAGAGGCAGATGGGAGAGTGAGTAGGGAGGGAGGATGAGATGCACTGAGGGCAACAGGAGAGAAGCTGAAGTAAAATGAGGGAAAAAAGGCAGGATTTAGCTGCTTGGGCCGGCTGCTGTCCTAAGAGCATAAAAATATAAGAACTTGCCAAAATCACAGCACCTCTTTTTCTATTGAATACACATAAACCGTACTGCTCGTGTGTGTTTCCCTGTCTGGAGTAATCATCCTGGGCATAAGGTTTAATTCTCTAAGAACAAAACAACATATTGTTATTTCAAATATGCAAAGGAAGAGCTAGCCAGCACCACTCAACCTGCAGCACGTTCCTCAGGCAGAAATCGCTTCCATTTTTAAGTGATTAAAAAACTATAAAAGTCTGGCCCCAAATATGCAGAAGTAACAAATGAAATGCCTTAAAATTGGTAGTTTGGTAGATTAACTTATCAAAGTCTAGTCTGTTGGTGTCCACATCTGACAATACTTTGATCTTGTTTATCTTAGAAAATGTTTCATGGACAAACTTTGTTGATTATCTATCAAACTATGACAGATTTTATTCCATCAGCAACCCAGTAGTCTTCCAAGCGAGGCTCTTCTTTAAAGTGCAAATTAAGAAGCAGAAAAGAGAAGAAAGAGTAGATTTGTTTGAAGGAGCGGCTGGATGTCAACAGAGGTCAGCGCTTTGGCTTTTATTTCTTCACTATAAATGTGCAAACGACCTGACACAAGCCAGAATGGAAAGCTGGGACTGAGAGAGGGATACCAGACAGGTATGAGGTTCTGGCCTTGTGAGCAACGTGTGATGAAACCCTTCACACCAACGCTGATCGGGGGGAAAGTTTTGTGGAGAAGGAGATATGTGCTAGAGCAAAGACCTTCCTGGAAGGCAGGTACCATTTTATAGCAATATTATAACAATTGCTTTGCTATGATAGATACAACGATGGTTTGTGCAGCTGGGGAAATGCTCCGCGTTGTGCCATCAACTGGCGCCTGCCGCAGTCCCCTTTACATCCCTGTCATCCTACCAACCATCATGTTGATCCCGCATGGAAGAGCTAACCCAGAAGGTCCCCAAGGCCCGGGCGTGATCCTGGCCACAAAGCAGCTCCATCCCAATTCACGTGCTCCAAGAGCAGCCAGCGCGCGCCCGGCTTTCTGAACCAGCCCCAACCGCGCGGAGAGATTAAATCGTTATTTTAACAAGATTATGATGGTTTCCTAGGCGATCCAACACACACAAACACTGGAACTAACAAAACATCCCATGAAGTCCCAGCGCTGCAGTTCCCACACGCCACAACGCGCGGCTTGCCCGAGGGCAGCTCGGCGGGGAAGACGAGAGCATTTCAAGCAAGTCAGCCCCGAAGAAACGGGCTGCAGGCTGCAAGTCTCAGCAGGGGGAACGCGTTAGAGACCGTATGGCTGACAAGCCATCTCCAGCCTTTTGGAGGATGATGCTTTGCCTGGGAGCCAAGGTTTTGCCCAAACAGCCTGGGAATTTGCTCACAGATGAGAAATCGAGACCATTTACCTATGTGTATCGCTCTTGTAAGTGACACGGGCCCCCGCACCTGAGGTCTCGCCTCACAGCCCTTCAAGAGGCCCGACAGTAACTTCAGTTTTGTTCTTATTTATTATTTGTGTTATTGCATGTCAACTTGCACCTTCAAAAGGCAGAGTCAGCTTCAAATTATTAATCAAAACCATCTGTGGAGGTCTCCAAGGGCACGATGCCAGCAGCCAGCTGGCAGAGCCTGTTTAGGAAAGGAACATGAATTTGTCCAGAGGCGAAATTCAAAGCAGGTCTCTTCTTTCAAAAAACTAACAGTTCCTTCATCCCAGACTTTCCACAAGCCGACTGAATGGGTTAAAAAGATCTGCCTAGTGCCCTTGTATCAAAAATGACAAGTTTCCCATAAGTTTGACCCTCCTCGCCCTCGTCTCGAGCGGCGGCCTCTGTTCCTGGGAGGGGAGGATCAGCGAGGTGGCTCCGAGCCCTTGGCCATACGGACACGCTCCAGCAAGGAGCCACAGCCTGCAGAACCCCGGCATCTCCACCACCCCGTTGCCATGGACTCACAATCCCCAAAAACCGAAATCCTGCAAACGGAACGAGCCTCGTCTGCGGGAATACCCCAGAAGATGTGCACGTGGTTCGCGTGGATGGCAAACTCTCAGTGCCAATGGTATTAATCACCTGCCGACAAGTGGGGCCTGCAGTTCCTGCCATGCAGGAAGGCCCCAGAGATTCACAGTTGGAGACTCCATCCCTCCGTGCGGATAAAAAGGGCAGAGGGACACAGGCAAACCCAAACAGGGAGCCCCTCTGTGGCAGCAGCCAAGAGCAGAGTCCCCTCAAAGTCCCCTCAAAGTCCCCCAGAGCGGAGAGCCCAGCCCAGCTTCTAAGGAATCCAAAACCTTCTTGTGGAATCTCCTGAACGTGCTCACCCTACTCAGTGCCGCAGCCTCGCACGGGAGCTCACGTAAGCTGCCGATTAAGAACTTACATGGCCACCTTAGAGAAGGCTGCTCATCAGTTTAATGGCTCCACTCAATTTTCTTAATAAACCTCGGGAGACGCCTCCTCCCTCCCCTCGCTGACCTGATCCAGGAGGTCCTACGCTGAGCGATCCCTCTCGAGCTGATGGCAGCAATACATCGTGTATCCATAGGCAAAATCAATGCCTCGCAGGGAGGCTGCAGCGTCATCCGGAGCAGGGAAACCTAAAGCACCACCAGCGGCCCCAAACCAAAGCGCACGGGGTGACCATCACCCTGGCTGCTTGTGACACCCCTTGCAGCACCTCCCTGCCAGCACCTACAAACATCGCTGGTGCTCTTGGTTGCTCCCCATCTTTCGGGTCAGCATTTCCACCCCATCCCCTGCTATATCTACATATAGCCCTGCTTATGGCCAAGGACTGTCTCTTTGTCCCACATCTATCCAGCACCTACTATGCCTGAGTTGAAACCTCTAGGCTCTATATAAATATATATGTATAGATATACCAAGCACTTCTTTAATGCTGTTGTTACAGGGTCCCTTAGCAACAGAAGCAACGTTTCCCTAATTGCATTTAGTTTCTCTGAATGATAGTTGTTTTTAAACTGCATGCCGAGTTCTGTTCTTGTGGCGGAGGGTTTGGTGGTGGTTCAGCAACCAAAGCCAAGTCCCTCCAAAAAACTTGTTTCCATTTGCTTAACACGGAGTATTTACCATCTATTACATGGAAAGCCTGGACAGAATCCACCTGGGGGAAATGTGCACGTGCCGTTTCGCTGAGACAGACACACATATTCCAGGATCGCTGATCCCGCCGGGGCTGCCCCGTGCAATCTGTGCCCTTTTCTGTGAAAACAAAAACCTCCAGCCCCATCCGTCTCCTTCAGCTTGCAGCTGCCGATCCCCTGCCCGGCTCCCTCGGCCAGATGGTGCGCCTTGCTGCGGCACTGCTGTATTTTCAAGGCTGTTTTCAGAAAAAAAAACATTTTTATTTGTTACCTATGCGTGCACCTGTCACGAGAAGTGTAAATCTACAGCTAGATAAAGCTTCCTTTAAAAATATTGGACAAGAGCATTGGAAATACTTAATTACTTTACCCCACCTTGTAAAGGTGCCTTTATTCAGGTTTAAGTGTTCTACAGTTTCTCCATATGACACAGTCAGGCAAATGACCATCCTATCGATAGAGCCTCGCTAGTCATCAGCTCACAAATCACAAAAATCATCAATTTATCCCATATCCTAAAAAGCTGCAACTGCAGCTTGGCCAAGATGAGTCTGGGGGCAAGAGGCAGCAAGGAAATCACAGCGCCAGACCTGGCCTTAATGTTAAAGCTCAGCAAGTTCTGTGCAAATACTGCAGGATTTGGACGTGTCAATACTTAACTTTTAGCTGTACCCTCAGACAAACTTCCAGGGTGTATTTTAAATGTGCAGTGTTATGCACATAGTTATGAAGAGATGAGGAAACGGAGAGTTTTGGGGTTTTAGCAGTCTGGGAGTGAGGTGGGTTTCATCATTTACACTTTATATATAATAATATATATACACACCTATATATATAGCTATATAGTCACCTCTATATATATCGAGATGACTAGAGCATCGTGGTAGCCTCACAAAGAGCCTTCAGGTCAGGCTGCAAAATTAAGGTACAAAGCACAAACTACCGAGTAAAAAGAAATAAAACCCCATTCTTCTTTAGTTTAATACGAGACACCTGCTGCAGGGGATTTATAAAACACCCCCAAAGCAAACGATTTACAAGGTGAAGGCAAGAGACAGATGAGAAATAAAGGCCAGCCAAGCTCCTTGTCGACTTGCCCATGAGCCGGGGAGCTTCGCAGGTCCCGCTGCCCCGACACACCCGCCAAGCTCTTCAAAAACAGGATGACTCAAAAACCAAACTGCAAAAACATGTTTCATAAGAAATAATGGGTGATGGCAAGTTGCCTACGGCAACATTTCGTATTTTTTCTTCTGTCAGCAGGAAATTGGGAATTTGCTGCCTTGCCAGATGAACACCGTCCGCACGGGAAGCCAAGGGCGCAGAGAGCTCTGAAATGGGCAGCAACGCTTCTTGGCCATTCTCATTACTTACTTTCCACATTCTTTAATGTAATTCAGCTTATGGCTCAGACTTTTCCTCAGAACCCCCTCCCTCGCACCCAGGTGGCAAAACTAATTAAATCCAAACATTTAAAAAGCTTCTCGGGAGCGTAACGGATGGGAAGGAGGTTGAAACCTCAGGACTACTTTGCTCCATACACGCGTTCCCATGTCAACCTAGTTATTTTAATTTTCCAAAGATGTTCATTTGAACATCTCCTTTAACCAACATTTTCCATTCGCGAACGTTCAAAGTGTTTTTTTCTGTAATTAAACCCAAGCGAGGCCACAGTGGGAGCCACTTGGCCCACGAGCTGCTCTCCAAGGCAGCCTGTCGAGACGAATCAGGGGGTTACGTGTCAGCTCGGAGACGCAAACCCTGCGCTCGTGGCAGAAGCCACTGGAGCCGACAGCTGATTAGGGCTTCTTCCTGCAGCGCGATGCGTGCCCTCAAGGTGCGCCCACTTTTTATTTCCAAGATAAATCTGAAAATTAGAAGTGAGCAAAACCGTGTGCCTGAAGCTAAATGCTGCCGAGCATCTGGAGGCTGCTGCACACACCCCAACGCCAGCAGTGCTGCGGACACTGCCTCGTGTGGAGGGAGTAGCAGGAAATACTAAGCTCGTCCTAACAAAGGTCCTTAATACATTGCAAGAAAATGGGAGAAATGGAAAAGATACAGGAGAGAGCATAATCTGCTAAAGGAATTAAGCCACATTTAGCTAATTAGCTTTTTTTTTTTTCTTTTGTTCAAAAGGCAACAACTGTTTGCGACCAGAGATCTAACTGAAAATGCTCTGATAGAAGTGTTCCCGTTAGCTCCAGTGAGGTTCGGGATCATAGTCAGGGGATCCAGAGCACCGTCCATGAGCATATGACGAATATAAATATATAGCACCATTGGTTCTCTAAATGTCACCTTTCAGAAGCTTAACAAACAGAAAAATACGGAGGAATAGTAATAAAAACAAGGAGCTAAGCAAGGGAACTTACTGAAGGCAAAATCAAGGTTAAAAGGAAGCAAACCAACAGAACACAAATGCTCTTAAGAGTGACTAGGTAATTTAGGGATGGGGGAACACTCTCCGAGGCAGCTAAAAGCTAGAGCCAAGCCTTCAGGTTCCTAACATCCAACTGGTGGCTTTCTGGCTTGCACTCAAACCTGTTCAAAAGCCTGGGCTGAGCCAAACAGGCAGGGAATTCACTACTAATTGTCCATTTATCCAAACACGGCCATGTTGCTTTCATTACGTTGTTTCCATGTGCTCTTCACGCTTGCTCTTCCGATATTTCTGTGTTCCCACATGCAGATGAAGTGCAGGATAACAGGATGACACAAGAAGCCTGCGAGCGTTACCAATTCTTAACCTGTCTGTACTTTGTTCCACTCATAAGAGGTGACTTTGGGGTGGATCCTTATTTTATTTAACTTGTTTTTTTCCTTTTTTCTTAATTGAAGTTTTTCTCTTGACGTTGTAAATAGGACTTCAAGCATTCAGGTAATTAAACACTCATTAAACCAACTAATTAGTGCAGAAACCAAAGACATGTGATTTTTATCCATTGCCTTAAGGGATGGGGTTGTCAGAGGGGAAAAAACAGTTGCTTTGACCCAGAGACCTGGCATAAAAGCAGAGCTCCTAATAGAGTCTCAAACAAAGCCTAGCTCCAATTGATGCACTGGATTCCTAACATCTTCTGGGGTCACCAGCAGATGTTATTGCCCAACATCAAAGCTAAACACTGAGTGCAGAAATAAATAAATACTATTTTGCACTAAGAAAGGGATTAGCATGTGATGGCTCCGTCTGTAAAATAAATAACCGCCTTCTAATTGTAGCTCTCAGCCTTATAATCACTTATTTGCTTCCGACATGCAGGCACAAACGCACCCTTGGCTGAAAAGGGCTTGCAGGGGGGCAGCCCGTGGAGCTGCTCCCTGCTAAGTCCTGCCATCCCATTACTTTCATGCTGATGACAGCTCCCAGCAAGGAAACCACCACGACAAGACCTCATTTATGGAGCCAGCTCAGTTCTCCTCGAGCAGAAAGGCCCAAGGACCCAGTTTTAAAGTTTGAGAGAGTCCTGTGCTTTGCCCTTGGTGGCCAAGACGGCCTTACTGGCAGGCACTGCTTTGCAAAAAGAGATGCTTCTACAGAACTGCAGAGGCTGCATTTATCATCTGATATAAAAATCAACACACGCTGTTAAGTTGTTATAACGAAGGACTTGTTCACCGGGATTACATTCATTGCTGTAAGTGATTTACATCCCGTAAATCATTTCCTTGGCTATTTACTCGGATTTTCCTTTGGCTGGCGGTGCTGCTCGCTCTGTTCCTGCTATTTTGGAGATGAAAGTTCGGAACATCTCACATATGTACAATGCATAAATATTACAAGACAGGCTGAGAAAAGCTGCCCCGCTTGTCAAGCGCCTTTGGCTAAAGGAAAATTGGAGCTTCTGGTACCATCTGCGCTCACGTCCGCACCCTGCTTTCCATCAGGCCCATGGAGCGGCCAGATCCCGCCGGCCTGGAGCAGCTGATGGATTTCGGCACCGTGTTGTGGATCCGGATCAGGAGAGACTCTCTTGTTGCATGGCAGTAACCAACTCCAGAGCTTTATTGGGACGCTGCAGATTTTGAAGGAGAAATGCCCTGGAAACAAGCCTCTGCCACATCACGTCCTGAAAAGCTGGAAGGGAGCAAGGAGCTCGCTCACGTGTCCTTTAAATCTGGCAAGTGGTGCTGAAAGGGGGAAAATTTGGGTGCTCTGATTAGCTCAGCTGGGCCTGAAATCATGGGAGACCCATTAGCAGAAGGAATCACTGTCACATCGGATTTATGACCAAGCCACATTAACCGGGAAAGATACCTGCTAAGGCTGGAGGGGCAACATTTGTTGTGATGCAGAAGACGGGCTCAAATCGAGTGGAAAACAGCGCCGGGGAAAGACACGTGGAAATGGAGTGGAAGAAAAGGCACAAACGCCCTCGTGTTTGTAAAGGCTTCGCGCATCCAGCGGTGACTAAAGCCTGCTCCCAGCTGGAATAACGTGCAGTCTATTGAACCTACCAGGGTGACACAAATGAACAGCAATTACTTCATGTGTGAGCACGGGCTCGTCCGCCAGGATCTCATGGGCGGCTGCTTGAGGGACAAGCTGAGCATCGCGCTGGTCCCGCCATGGAGAGCACGGGAGCGAAGCCGCTCGACTTTGAAGCTTATAAGGTCCCTACCAGCTTCGGGTTGCCTCGTCTCGGCCACTCCGGATTTCAGGATAAGCTTCACACATCCAGAAATGAGGGTGTAACGTGGAGCTGCATCCGCTCCGGCTGCTCCGCTCCCACTCGGGGGCGAAAGGCCCAGCCCCAGATGGGGCAGAGAGAGGAGCTGCATCTAGGCACGATCTGCAGAACTTCCGCAGCTTGGCCTGCCGTGCCTTTGCTTTTTCCTGGGAGCAGCTGGGATACAGGACACAGCAACGCCTCTGCAATAACCTATCACATGGGGGAAGGAACAGGGACACACGTTCCTGGGGTGCCAACTGAAAATCCCTAAGCATGGCATTATTTTTTGCCAGAGAGTCAATTCCACAGAACAGGACTAAGCACTGGCTTACTTAGTCAAGGCCCTTTCCAGACACTTGGCTTGCCCCCAAAGTGGGCGCAGGAACATCCACGTGTCTTCCACGTTCCTCTCCCTTCCTTTCCCAAATAAAACAACGTCCCTCCGCTCCACGGGCGCTCGCACAGCCCCGTGGGACCTCCCTCAGCACCCGCTGTTCTCTGCTGCTTTCAGCACACGTGGGCCTCAGCCACAGAGCCCAGCACCGCTCTGCCCAGGTATCATAACCAGGCGCTACTCCTCCAGTTGCAGTTGCCTTCATCAGGCTGTGTCTTGAATATATCACAATATTTTACCTCTGTAGACACTGTGAGTGAACAAAATCAGCACTACTCTGCATGCACTGAGGACCACACTTCCCATTCCACAGCTCAACCTTCCTTCTCCATTAATTACACTCGGTTTCCAGACAGACCCTTCTCCTCTACATCGTTTAACCACATCACACCTCAACAGCGAAGTACAGAGACATCAGATACAGTCACCAGCTGACATCAGGGTGCAGCATGAACTGGGAATCCACCTGATGACCGTGCTGAGCCAACTACAGGAATCAGCTTCCCCTTTCCAATGGGTAAGTTCCCTCCAGGGCATAGATCTGCTTCCACAAGAAAGACTCCTGCCAAAAGACAGTCCCAACTCTTTCCAACTGTTGTCTTTTGGAGGGGTAGCTCTTATTTGTCCACACACACGGTTGCTCCATCTGCTTAGCTCCAGGCACGTTACTAATGCAGTAACAACCCAAAGAGCTTCCACTGCAGCACAAGAAGCTGGCAACTCCTGGGACAAGGTTTCTGGTAGCAAATGGTGCCAGGAGGAGAAACAAGCAGCTGACGTACGAGGAAGAGAATGGCCTGGCAGTGAGGGGATGCCAAGGTCTCACTGAAGACAGTCCCCACCTACTGAAACGGAGCCTTCCAGGGAGCCTACAGGGCTTGGCAGAAGCAGCTGCCAACCTGGTGGTTACTTTAGTCCTACCAAGCCAAACTTAAGTCCTAAAAATGTACATGAAAGTGGAGTCATGAATAAAGAAGGTTAGAGAAACAGGTGCCTTGATTCATTTCTGATTCTGGAACTACAGTAAAGGGTAAATTACCTTTCACAAACTTAATGCTTATACTCCTGTTGTTCAGAATATGCCTATTGATGTTTGGAAGAGAGAAGATGTGGACTTGGACTAGTGCATATAAGCATGCACAAGCCTATTTTGCTTTCAGACTACTCAGGAGAAGCTACAGTTGGCTAAAAGGAGCTTCTGAGACCACGCAGACACCATGGGAATGATCCCACTGATCTCCAAGAGTCCCACCTGTGTAGACAGGCCCACGGGAGGGCAAGCAGAAGGTTGCTGAGCTCCTCTCCTTGAGAAGACGATATGTGTGTCAAAGACCTCAAAAGGCTTCTTCTATGGCAGCTTGTCCTTCTCTGGGCTTTTCCCGCCAGGATGAGTAACCTGGCTGCCAGGAGCAGGGTGCTAAAGGCTCTGCGTGGCAGAAGGCTCGTGCACAACCGCTCCTCCAAGGCCACCACACGTTCATTGCCCTCCCTGAACACCCTGCAACGGCAAAGGCTCTTCGGGAGGGAGAACATGCCTGAGGTTGCATCTGGTTGACCAAAAGCCTTCCTGGCTTGCTTGATTTTTGCCTCATCATCCAAAGACTTCCCTGCCTTTGGAAAGTTGGAGCAAAACCAGCGCAGCTGGTATTCAGCTGGACAAGCCTAAAAATACGCCCTCGCCCCATATGCTTGGAGCAGAGAGTTTTGCAGCTGGAGACATCTAGTTACATCAAAGGGCTGCAGCTTCTGCAGAGCTTTGCTGCTGTCTGGTACCTTTGCCAACGTACACCAGCTGAAGAGTTGCTAGAAAACTGTTGAAACGCACGGCAAATGTGTTCAGTGATGGCCTATGAAATCGAAAATAACATACCACAACTTAATAAATCTAACAAATGCATTTCAGCCTGCTTTGGTGTTTCCATACATGTGCATTAAAAACAAAGAATTTGTTACTTCCAGCGCATTTTAAGAGGTTGCAATGAAGGACAATTGACTGAAAAAGCCTGAAAGCTGAATGTGCCCAAACACTTACACTGTCTAGTAAGGCTTGGTTTGAAGAGAGAACTAATCTCCTCCATTACACTGGCTTTATGATCAGATCATGACCTGCCTTTTTGTTAAAACTCAAGTTTGTACAGGGTCATCCTAACTAAAAAAATCCCAATCTTAATTCCAGTTCCAAAACTGCCACTTTCTGAACCAAATTAAAACCCCATACAACTGAAACAGGCAAGCACAAAAACAAAGCATTTAAGAAACAGGTTTTATATATGTCCTAAGGCTTTATATATGTATCTTCTACTCTCACAATCAAATAAACATTTACAATTTTAACCTTTTTCTCTCTTGGATTCCAGATTGCAATGCTGCAAACACGACATAACGACGGGGCACCTGCACTTTCTTAAGCAGTGGATAAGAGTTCAAAGCCCAGGTGACTGGGCAGTTTATGAAATCAGAAACACAGAACCTAAGCCCGTCTGCTGTAACCTGCAGTTTGAGGACTGAGATGCAGGGGATTAGTGACAGCTCCCTAGCCAGCTAGAGCAGAAGAGAAATCAGGTAGAGCAGAATTATATCATGTTCTCGGGCTGAAGGGAGAGAAGAAAAATAATGTGTGACAGGCATTAGAAAGCTTAGGAGAGAAAAGGAGATAAAGACGACCCGGCCAGAAAGGAAACAAACTGGAAGGCAGAAATATTGACAGTGTTAATATAGGGGGAGATGACAGGGGAGACAGGACAGAGGTGGTGGGGAAAGGTGGATTTGTGTCGCGCTCCTGGCACTACTCTGAGTAGTTTCTGAAGGCCCAAGCTCCCAAAGGGGCTCTATTAAATGTACAAAATGTTCAGAATTGCTGGTAGCTGCCCTGGCTGCAAGGAGGGCCTCAGTGCCCGGGGCTGGAGCTCGATGCCCGCTGCTCTTTGCAGCCCGGCCAAGGCGCTCGGCGCCCGCAGCGCCTCCTGCTCGGGGAAATGCCCCTTGCAAGAGCAGAGAGCACCCAGGGCCAGCCTTTCTCTTCCCACCACTCCCCTAAGATTGCAAGGCACAGAAAACGTGCTCACGATCTGCAGGACGTGTTGAGCAATCAATCTTAAAAGCCCATGAAAACACCAACGGCTGCCAGGCTCCCAAAGGATTCAAGGGAAACTTGTTCTTTTCCTCCCCATTTCTCCGAAAAAAAAAACCTATCACAAAGACCAGAAGGAAAGAAAACCCTTGCACCAGCAGCCGCCTCGAGCATCACAGCGGCATATGAGGCTAGAACAGCATTTCTTTGTTAAAGCCAATGCCCCAGTCAGCGAGCGAGCCCTTCCCGCAGCCCCCGAGCGCAGCGGTGCCCGGCGAGCAGCCCTGAAACGTGAGCCCCGCAGCTCTTCAGATGCCAAAAGCAGCTGCGAGACGAGCTCCCGGCGTCAAGCAAATGTTAGTCCAAAAAGAGAAATATTGTTTGCTCTCCAGTGGCAGCACTGAATCACCGCGCTCCAAACCTCCCTGCAGGCTCCGCAGCCTTCACCTGCTCGGCGCTGCGTGCTCCGACACGACACCCTCGGCGGCCTCCCTTCCTGTGCAAACCTGCAGGGCTTTCTGGCTGTAAAGCTGAGTTGCCGGCTGGTCCCACCTGTCCCAGGAGCCCCGGGACACTCACCTGCACCTCCGAGCTCTGTCACCTTAATGCTGGCTTGTCCTAGAAGCCACACAGCATCCTAGACATCACAGCACCTTGCTTAGCAAAATGGCTTTGGAAAGAGTCCTCAGCAAGTCACAGCTGCACCTGAGCAATTAGTGATAAATAACTTCCTAAAGTGACCAGCACGTTTGGTTTAATTAGCCCCACTCACTTGGAGTGAATCTACGTTGCTAACAATCTCTGCAGAGGACAATCAGTGCAGTCATGGCATGCAGTGCTACCAGGCAAGGAGCTGCACAGGGATACACACCCTGGAAATTTCCTTTAAATTGCCTTTAAAGCACAGAGCTGAGGGACACGTGTGATTGCTGCAGAAAGCAGACCGGGACCTTATTAAGACTCCTTAGTCCTTCCCTGTACTGAGGCAAAGCAGTGGGGTTTGCTAAGGGAGGATTTAGAAAAAAACACAAAAATTCTTGCTATCAGGATACCAGGACATGACCAAATTGGAAATAATAATAATAAAGCTATTTCACATGCTTGGGAAGAAATTCCTTCCAGACAGTGGAGGTAAATAAGGATTATCTAAATCAGATGCAGAGAAAACCATCAGACTCCTCCTTGTATTTACAGTGTTTACGTACTCACATACGTACTTACTTACTTAGGTACTCAGTGTTTACGTGATCACATACCCTCCTTCCCCTATGGCAAGGACGGAGTATAGGTGGGCGATGAGGAATGACATGCACAAGCCGGCTGGCTTTATTAAAAGAAAAAAAAAATCAATAAAAACTTAATCACAGAAGAATATAACCAACATATATCTGTTCCGCTGAGATGTTCGCGGGGGAAGTTCAGTTTCAGCAATGAACCAAATTCGTTTCAAGTTAAACTAATATGGACATCTTGAATTTATTAGGAGAAATGAAAGCAAGCGGAACGCTCTGTTTTCAAAAGCCAAAAGACATTTAATAAAATTTCTCTCTTTCTGCTGTGGAACTAAGGGAAAAATCCAGTAATGTATCATCCACGCAGCTCTGAAAAGTTATGGATTTGGATTTTAACACGTTTTAGCAAGGTTTTGTCTTAATACTCTGCGAAGATTTTCTATCATAACTGATTTTTTTCCTATTGTTAATCATTATCATAATGAAGGAAAATTATTTAGTTTGTGACTAAGAGAACTCAACTAAATATTGCTCTTAAAGCCATCCCGTGGGCACGCTGCCTGGGCCCGGTACCTCCACTGCCTCCTGTTAAATAACAAGTAGGGGTTATGGCAACTTGAAAATTGTTTTGAAATGGGAGGAAAAGGTAAAACCATTTCCCATAGATGCACTTCTAGCTGGAAAAGGGCTTTGGATAAAAGCATTTTGCAGGAAGTGTCTTTTCCCCAGGAAGGTCCAAATCTGCGAGCTCTCACAACAGAGACCTAAGAGGTTGGTTCCTGGTGTCCCCGTCCTTTGGGTGTCCCCACGCAGCAGTGCTGGAGGAGACACCTCCTTAGAGACAGAAAACAGCTGTGGATGTTGCTTGGAAGAACATGAGCAGGCAGGGAGCTCCCTGCAGAGCACGGAAACTTAGTGTAAAGTAAAATTCAGCTCTTAGAAACCCACAGGCTACTAAAATTATACACAGCAAGTGCTCCCATTCGTGGGCCACTTCCACTCTGAAAGGCCTTCGGAAAACAGAGCCCAAAAGAAGAATTATTTGCACGTCTCCCTCTCCTTCCCTCCACCCACGGCGGCTGGGCAGGGCTGCTGGGGACCCTTCTATGACAAGCTGAGTTTTTCCTACAAGTTTTTCTATGTGAAAATAACTTCTCCCACTGTCTGCAGTCCGTATGGGCTCACTCTCCAACACAGGGGACATCTCGAGGAGGAACCTTCTGCCAGAAGCAGGAAAGGACAAGGAGAGTCTTCAAGAAGCACCCAAGGAACCCAGAGAACCTCCCAAATTATGTGGAGGTTCCCACTTATAATATTCCCTACTTGTGAAATATGCCCGATGCTCCACTCGATGCCCCTTCCTAAACCCGGGGTTTATCCCAGAAAATCACTAGGATAATCACACGGTGCTCAGGATCCCGCAGGCCCCGGGTTGATGGCTCTGCTAATGTGTATGGATCACGCCCAGCTGGATCAATGCTGTCTGCTGTGCACCTGGATCAATAGCCTACGAATAAAAATGGATTCGGGACACAGGCATATAAAAAGATGTACGAGCAAAAGGAAATCGGAAAAGCTTAAAAAAAAGGAGAAAAAAACAACGTCCCCCACAAAACAGCCTTGTAAAATGTAAAAAGGCAGAAAAAATTAATTCCACTACACAAACACTGAACTTATTTGCAGTGCAACTATTTTTAGATATCACATTTTAGTCACTAAGCTGCATTTATTCCAACACTGTGGGTTTTCCTATTTTTTGTTTTTTTTCTTTTTCCCCTAAACCATCTGCGGAGGCTTTCTGGCCACACATAGTAGCAGGCGGTCACTGCAGCCATTTCAATTAACAAGCTCTAATAAGTTTGCACATGTCGCAATATCCAGCCCTCCAAATCCACGTGCGTCCCGGGACGGTGGCAGGACCGCTCGGGAAACAGGCTCTCCGTGAGGGTTGGAAGAGGGTGCAATGCACCCGGGACACATCCCAAAGGTCAGACCCGTGCGCTGGCTTTTGGTATTCTACGTGGGAAGATCAAAGCTGCTTTCCAAGGAGATCCTTGGGAAAGATGGCAGAGGGAGAAAGACTTGAATGCAGCCCCCATGGCTCCTATGGAGCTGGTTCCCTGGCTGTTGGGTTTGGCCAACTCTTGGGTAGCTGGGCGAGCGTCGCGCTGCAGAGCATCTAATCATCACGCACCTAATACAAGCAGATGCAATTCAACCTGATCTTCATTAGCGAGCAGAAGCATCCTGCCAGCCGAGATTAATATTGATTAAACCGTACCAAGAGTAGGGCTTGCCAATGAGGGCTCCATGAACTCTTGGGAAGGTGAGGCCAAGCTCTAAGCAGGGAGCACTGTGGCACGCGCTGCAGGGACCAGCAGCCTCGTCCGTCCTGCTCAGAAAAGGAAATTCAGCTCTGTGCAGTTCAGGAAATTGCAATCATTTCGGCATAGGGTTGGACTGGCCAGGTGCCCGGAGCAGGGATCAACCGCCCTTGGAAGGCGGCTCCGTTTTCCTTTTAACTGGCTGTGTCACTCCTTCTGTTCGGCGTTAATGACACCAAAGACCACCACACTCTCCCGCTCCTCCCTGCCCACGATGTGGTGCCCGTCAGGAACATGCTGCACTTCAAAAAGCAGGCTGGAGTTTTTTAATTTCCCTCCTTGCACCAGGTGGAGGTGGAAATATTGGAGCTGAATAAATATATTGGATTTATTGGCTCATCCCCCGAGTGAGGTGTAATAGCTCCACCACTCCAATCCTACATTTCCTTTACATGGAAATGATTGGATTTATTACTCGCCATTTTTAGATCATATTAAGTCAAGCCATAACAACTAAGCACCCTTCAGGGCTTACGACAGATTAGGAAACGCTGCTTGAAAAACAGACATGCAGGGGGACGAGAGGCAACAATGCAAAGCTTAGGAGAAATCGTATTTTCAAGACTCTTGATCCTATTTAAGTGGTGTTTTAAAATGCCCAGGCCAGCTTCACAGAGCTCTTTTACAGACCATGAAAGACAAAGTGACTGTTAATATTCTTTAAAGTGTAACAACACACACACACAGAACCCTGAATAGTAAGCACCCATTACAGCAAACTTATTTCAATAAGCTTTTTTTTTTGATATGTTTTCAATAAAAAGCTACTAGCAAAGAACGATGACCGAAAAGGACAATTACTAACTTCCTTAAAGCAAGGGCAGGATGCAAAGGAAGCCCAGGAGCCTTTGGCTCGTGCCTATTGCAGTTGCACCGTGTGGAAGAGCTCTCTGCTGCCAGTATTGATGTTATTTTGCTGCAGGAAAGTGGGAAAAGGGGGAAAGAGGGAACAACTTTTCCAGGCTAGTGCTGAGCAAATTCTCTCTCAATGCTAATAATCATACTTCATGCAAAGATACTGCTGGCCAGTGAGCTATGGGTGCCACTAATGAATATTTTCCCATCACAGATGTCTTCTGGCTGCTGTGCACTTCTGTGCACAAAAGTCTTCTTCCGTGCACAGAATTGCCCTCCCTCACAACCAGGCAAAACCAATATCAGCCTAACAATGCCATGGTAATAACAAATGATACAGCAGCTTACTGGAAAAGAAACCAGTGTGTCTCCAGCAGGCCACAACAAGAGAGCATCAGGAAGCCCAGAACCACCAAGACGCTTTTTCGTTTTATGAAGCCCCGGGGATTTCGGCAGGTTACTGGGGACAGTGACAAAATATCAGGGCAATCAAGCTCCAGTGTGACGGGGTGGTAAGTGAGCACTGGGTGCTGGAGTATGCACTCATGTTTCCCAGGCCTCTGATCCCTGCCTTGATTCCTTTCTCCTCCATAACCAGTGCAAGCATAGTGCCCATGAACCACAGCGTGCACCTTCAGAGGCCTCTTCCCTGCTCTGCTCCCTCGTGCTGGAGGGCACCGAGGGGCTGGCGTGGGAGCAGGAGAGGACGGGAGCAGGACATGGGTACAGGGCCCTCTCCGGCTCCCTCCATCTCCATCTCCTGCTGCTCAACTCCAGCTCAGGGCACCTTCTCATGAGAGCGAGGACGAGTCTTCGGGCAGGAGGTGCCACTGGCATCCACGACCCCTTTTGTCTGAGATCACACTGCCTTGCACTCTCCTTGAGATTATTCCCAATCTCCCCATTTCTTGTTATTTTATAAGGTCGAGAAACATAACACGAACAGGTCTCCTACAAAGGAGATTTATGCCCAGCTGCCCCGTGCAAGCAGAGCTACAGCACACACAAAATTACAGGCAATGAAAAACATGCCTATAGTTAGAGGATGTCTTTTCATACCTATCTGCAAAACATTCTTTGGAACGCTTAATGAGAAAGCAATTTCTGCTCCTCTCAAACCGTTTCCTTAAGAGTTTGTGTGCTCGGTTCTCAGCCCGGGTGAGTGGACCAGCAAACGCCACTTCCCATTCCCACTTCAGAGGATTCCGGCAGAGGCAGGAATTTCCAAACATCACATCTGCAAAATACTGCTGCCATTAAACTAAGTTAGTCTAAGGCAGACTAACTGCATCAACCCCCAGAAAAGCTCCATGTCATTCGGAGTGAAATGACTGCGAGTGCAGACGGATGCAGGGCATCCTTCCAAAGCACGGGCTACACCCATAAACCCTTTTTTGCTTTTCTTATAAACTCTTCTATTGGACTCCTCAAGGTCATTTAACTCCCTTTTTGCAACTAATTCCAAAGACTGGACATTTCCAGAAATCTACATTAACCTCCCTTACCTTACACATGATCCTATACAGGAGGGCCATGGGAATTTGATCAAATTGCCCACTAAATGGCAATCACTAAGTGGCTCGCACAGGCGCCTTTAAGGCTCAGGGCCACCCAAGGGACCAGCAAAGCTCGGCCGCCCCTTGGGTGCTGCGTCAGTCACGCAGAGATGTCACAACACACTGCACAGTCACAGAGCTCAAACTGCACGGGTTGTGTGTGCGCTGCAGTCAATAGAAAGGGTGAAGACCAGAAGAAAGCCCATGGGAGGCAGCAATGGGAAGAGTAAGAGTAGAAGACAACGTCACTAATTCCACAGGAAAGAAGAGGTGGGTCTTCAGAGCTGAAATAGGCAACCAATAAACACTGCCATATATTCGAGCTGAGGAACTTAAAGGCTCCCTGTGTAGCAAGACAACCGACTTGAGAACGTGACGACCAGTTGCACCAATAGCTTCTCTCTCAGCTGCTAAGATCTGAACAGTCGCACTTTGTAATCTTACAGGGAAAACAGCTCCGACGCCATCTGGTCGCATGTTTGTGGCCAAGATCATTTAATGGAGCCTGTAATGAAAAGTTGGGCATCCTCCTAAAAATCCAAATTATGTCAGCTGTGCCGCAGTGTCACTTGTGCTTCAAGGTGAGGGACAGCTGCCAGGCGCTCGCTCTCAAGATAGGAGCTGGGCTGTCTGTCTTCCTTAAGAGACCTAGTTTGCCTGTTTGTTTTTAATGGCCCTAAATAATCTTACCCCTTGCTAGGAAAAGAAAAGGGAAAAAAAGACATTAATATTGGATTGTTTGCTAGGAACCAACACAGGAATATATAGCAATGGGTTTCTATACTCACCAGACTGAGCTGGTGGGGAAAAAGCAATATTTAGACCTGAACTATAATCTGGAAAAAGCAATATTTAGACCTGAACTATAATCTACACAGAAGTCAGTGTAAAGGGAGGAAAGCTCTACAGAAATCCACAGACCTGCTTTGGCATAAAATCAGTTGCAGAGAGCATGTTGTTGTGCTTTTTGCCTTCACCTCTTCCAATGACCCAGACATCTCACATACTAGATATTATCCCAGCAATTTAGCACCAGGTTTAAATTGCTCTGTCATCTCAGATTAGCGCTCACCATTCATGCCAACATAAACTAAATTGTATCTCTCATGAAATATGTGAAAATAAACAGGATTGCAGTGACAGCAACAAAACAACTTCTGGCCTGCGAGTAACTAGGTGGTAGGTACTTTGGACCCTGGAGCCATCCATTTGGACATGTGAATCATGGAATCCTCAAGGTTGGAAGGGACCTCCAGAGATCACCTAGTCCAGCCCCCCTGCACACACAGGGTCACCTGGAGCACAGGGCACAGGGCTGCGTCCAAGCAGGTTTGGAACATCTCCAGAGAAGGAGATACCATAACTTCTCTTGGCAAAGACTAGGATATATAACCTCAAAAGAGCAGCACTCATAGATACTTTTGGGATGACATTAGAAGTCCCAGTGTGACACCAAATCATGCCCATCTGGACTTCTCCATTGCTCCAAAAGAAAAAACACACTGGGAGAAATACAGCCCTGTCCTCCGAGTGACAGGGAGGAAGCAACATTGGGAAATGCTTTTTTTTAATGGCAGAAAAATATTGGCCAGTCTTGGACTCAACAGCAGTGGAGATGCTATTACCTTCCAACCTGGAAAGGGAACTACTTCAAGGAGTGTATTTTGATATGTTCAATGTGGCTCGATTTCTGCATATATAAAGAAATAAAGAATGCCTCCACAGCCTGTGCTGCGGCTGCTTTGCAATCTTTGCACACAAGTCCACTTTGTAAGGCTGCACTGTGTTACTATTGTACACGACGGACTGCAGGCTGAACTGCCAGCAAAAGGGAATGTAAATGAAGATATTAAAATCCCATCGGTTCTGTTTCCAGATTTAATACTAAATTCAACATCTTCATTTGACTGTTTCTCAGAGTATATGGAAACTAAATAGAAAAGTGCCCCATGAAACACTGTTGTGCAGAGACTTCACTACACCGTTTGCTTTCTAATCCATAAATTTGACAGCCTTTTTGCTCAAAATACCCTTAAAGATGGGAAGAATATAGAATGCCTTATTTCCTAGAGATTTACAGTTTCATCCTCCCCGTGTACTCCTGTTAACCGAAACCCATTTACAAACACCATTATTGAGAGCAATTGGAAGCCCCTGGAATGTCTTAGCTGTAAGTGCGGTGCCTGTCTCGGGCCATCCCGAGCCTCCCTTCCAGGAGCTCCCACTGATGTTGGTGGAACACAGAGCATGGATCAACAACCCCAGCGAGTGCAAATGGGTCCTATGCTGCTCTGACCCAATGAAGAGAAGAACCAACATTTCTAGGCTGCAAACTCCAAGCAACCCAAACCACCTCTGGACAGGGCAGCAAGTGGACGGCTTCGGAGGACAACCATTTACAAGTGCAGGACCATCTAGCCCTTGAAATCAGCTCCCAGTTATGATGATATCCTTTAGCTTCTCTCTCTGTCTCTTTTTTGGTCCAATTTCTAGGTTCACGGCTTTCTGAAAGGAGACAGTCACTCATCTCGTTTTGGAATAAAAGAAGAGTGAGAAGACAAATGAGGCGAAGACGTCTCTGCGAAAATGCTTTCTAACACCATTCCTCTTGCTCTATTGCTTATTTGTCAACTCCTCCTTTTAAATAGAGCTAATCTCTATTTTTCACACATAATGTTTCTTATCTTTCCTCCATCCTGCTGCTTCCATGCTTAATAAAAGGTGTCTAAGCTACTTACAGGGCCCTAGTTATTAACGCATGTGTGCCCCTTGCCACTCTATCTTCATAATATCCGTGGCAGCCAGGAGAGCCCTATTACAGTCTCAGGCCCCAAACATCAGGGATACTTAGGGGCCTGCCACAGAGATAAATGGGATTAGATGCCCCACGGCATTCCGGGCTCAGAGCTTCCATTGTGTCCCTAAAAATTACCAAGGACATCTTCACCCTCGGGCACACGGGGTGATTTCCATAAAGAAACAAAAACCTCCCTGTCTCCCTGTTTCCCTGGTGCTTCCAGGCTCCTTTGGGTGGTCAGAACAGGCAGGTACCTGGAAAACCCTGCATGGGAGCCCAGGGCAAGGCCTCGCGCCGACACCAAGGCCTACAGCGCTGAGTGCTCCCCGGGACAGCAAGGCTGGAATATTTTCCCTTATTACAGCCAAGGAACATGCGATTTTTCCCCATTGCTGTCACTAAAGAGCCCCAAGTAACCCCAAAATGCCACTCCAGCTTCACATCGCCCTGGCACACGGGTCTGAGTGAAGTGAGGTGGTATTTTCCATTTCCTCAAAGCAATAACCTCTTAAGATACGTGTTAGTTCAGGTTTTCCAGGATATAAATTAACCCCAGTATTAAATCATCCAAAGCAAAGCACCTGAGCACTCTCCACGTCGCCTTGCCTTCTAAAAAGCAAACACTCTTTGATGCTTCTTACTTGAAAGCGGCAGAATTTTGTCTGGAAATGGCCCATTAAAGTTCTCTAAAGTGAAGAAAAAAGAAAATCTATTTCCAGACTCAAATCAATATTTTATTATTTAGTCTGTATACTGAAAAATGTCTTGATCCTGATGCAGGAGACTTTTGAGTTAACTTGAGGTGCTCTAAGAGGTTAAAATTGGGATTTGTATTAGAGTTACAAACATAACCCAGTGCGTGTGTCTGCATGTGTGTGGCAGGCAGAAGGACTGAAGATTAGATTAACCCCACGAAGAATTTTATGGATTTTTTTTTGAGTTTCATTGCTTGTTTTGTCCCTGGCATTAACATGCCAGCACATCCCTGCGCATTATTCCCACTTGTCACGTCAGCAGTTCTTGTAAATAAGAATTTACAAATTGTTCCTTGGATATTAGTTTTGCTAATTTGACACTTTTGTAAAGTAATTTTATGCCTAATAGGAATTCAAAGAGCTCCCGCTTCCTCGCCTGAACTGCCTGTTTGCAGCAACCTCAAACAGAAGCATTTTATCAGCTTAGCTTGACAGAGCAAATTTCTATTATCAGAAGAAAATGAACTTCCCCTACCCGATTTTAGGTTCCAAATTGTTTCAGCGCCTTGTGCGAATCTGGAAGATGGAGAAAACGCAGCCCATTTCCAGGCTAATGTGGCTGAAAACCACCCCGAATCTGCACCTCTGCAGATAAACGCCTCGGGTTTGCACACAAGGACAACAAAACTCTAGCAAAATAATTAGTAGGATTTACAGTTCTGCTCGGAGCACAGGGAGACCCGGGCAGACTTAAACGTGCTGCTGGAGGCCGTGCACGTCCAGGGTTGTTGGGGTGGCTTTTGGTGCAGAATGGCAGAATTTGGCCCATCCAGGAGGCCAGTTGGGGTGGCCGCGCTTCCGCACATCCCACCCGCTGCCTCAAACCTGGCACCACAGAGACCTGTGAGTTTTGGGACAGCAGATTCCCATCCTCTTGGGCTCTTTTTAAGTAAATCAATGAGCATATTTCCCTTAAACAGAACAAGGCCAAACCCAAACCCTGCCTTGTCCATCACCAAAGCCGTCCTGCATCACCGAAGGTAACAGTGAAGCTGCTTACTGGCCTGGTGCTTCCCCTGCACCTTCCAGGCAAATAAAATCCAAGAGTAAGCAATTAGCAAATCCCACAGTTCATTCAGCATTCTTGGTAGCCCGTTTCCCTGTTATTTGAGCCAAAACAGTAAGTGATGTCATCAGGAGGCAGAGAAAGCGATTGCTCACTGGGAGCAGGGGCAGGAAAGGTCAAGTGCTGATTTCCTCCGCGCTTCCTCCACGCGGCGCCCAGATCTTTTTAATTATATTTCACGGTACCCTGAGCTTGGGCAAGGGCATAAAATATATTTATAGCTCACTTCAACTCGTGGTAATGAAGCGGCCACCCTCCACAGCACCTCTGCTAATCAGCTGAGGACGTCCTGCGCCTTCCCTTTAGAAATGTAATAAAAACAACCCCTGGCTCCATCCTTCTCTCCAGCAGCAAAGGAGAAGAGCACAGATGTCTCCAGGTTGAGTCTGTATCGGTTCACCTGGGACGCCTGGATAAAAACACCATTTCTCCATTGTGTTTTAAAGGGAATTGCTGGGGCTGCAGCGTGTGGCTCAGTTATCTCCAGCACTTCAACAGTTGTATCCAGAGGGATGCTCAGTTTGCACCAGAACAAACGTTATTGCCCTTAGCCTCGATTAAGCAACAGTGTGAGCTGCAGCCTGCAGCTGCCTTGGGCTTTTGTGGGGGGCTTCTACTTTTTGTTGTTGTTGTTGTTGCTGTTGTTGTTGTTGTTGTTGTTGTTGTTATTATTATTATTATTATTATTATTACTGCTATGTAGTTTGGAATATTGTAGAGCAGAGACAGATATCGCTGGGACACTTATCAGGGCACTACTGGCAAAACATGAGTAGAAATGGAAAAGATTAAAGCCTCAAATATTCACAGTGAATATTTGGAAAGGGGAGCTGCTCCCCTCCCATTTCTTTTACTTTTCCCTCCCCTTGTATGTGATTCTCTTTCATTTGGATCTCTTTTGTTTTAAGAGCTTGAGAGTGTAATTTAGCATTCATATTTAACTAGGTATCTGTGGTGTTTCCGAGCCAAATTAGCAGGTTTATTACCTCCTGACACGGCAATATTCCGTAATACTCCTCTCCAGGAACATCTCCAGAGAATACAGCAAATCCTGAAACTGGGGCATGTCCCATTTTCAGCTGACACACGCACACGTTCCCTCCAAGAACCAACATCTCTGAGGCCCAGGTTTCCATGAATCCATGCCCTTGACTCTCTGCACCCCCCAGAGAAAAATCACAGCCTTCATTCTTGGCAAAGGGGGACACATTTGAGCCGTTTCTCTCCTTATGGCCATTTTTCCTGTTTTGTTTAATCTGGTGGCTCTCAGGTTGAGCTGGGAAGGCGACGGCGGCCGCTGTTTCAAGCATCAGGTGCAGCTGAATTCAGTCAACACTGAAGCACCTGCATCCCTCTTGGAGGGACAGTCCCGGCACATGCAGATAAGGCTGCCAGGTTCTGCATGCAAAAGCAAGCTAAATAATCAATTCAAGGCACTTAGGAGGAAAAACCAAACCCATATTTCTTTCTCCTCCTTGTAGGCTCAGTGCTCATGGCCAAGCTGCCCTCCTGGCACATTTTCATGCCCACTCCAAAAACAGGCAGCCCAAATTAAGCTGAGTTTTTCAGCCTATCCTAACCATGGCTCCACCACCTAATCACAGCACTTGATGCTGGGCTCACGCTTTACAGAATGGGGTCCTATGAAAGCTCATTGCTCCTTTCTATTTGCTTTTACATAGTGGAAGAAATTCAGCTCAGCAGCATCTTGGCTACTTTTGTGGTTTAATGAGAATGAATTTCACTCCCATGTTTCTTCTGAAGATGAGTAAAATGAGGATTTTCTTCCCTCCAATGCGGGAAATATATATATTAAAAAAAAAAAAAAAACACAGAATCAAACACCTGGCATAGCCTGGAAGGAAAAAAGCTTTGCAGAGATTATACCATGCTAGATGTGCAAGAAGCTGTGTTGGCCTGAAAGGAGAAAGTGAAATTAGAAGGGGAAAAGGGGGCAGCGCAAGGGAAGCATCTGCAGGCAGCGGCTGCGCGCCAAGCGGCAAGGCTCGGCCAGGGCTGCAGCCAGTTTGCTCTAAGCATTTCTTGCTAGAGGAGCAAAGCACCCCGATGAGCTCAACTGAGGAAAGGCACCCTGAAACGCCCCAGACAGCGCAGCCTGCCAGGGCCACAGTTTGCCATGCCGTTCCCAAGCTCACTGCACGTGCTGGTGGGAAAGGCAGGAGAGCGCCGCTCTCGGTGCCCGCAGTGTCCCCACATGGTCCCAGCAGTGGCAGGAGCCACTCAGGAACCGTTTTCCTCTTATGAGGAGCCCCAAATATCAGAGCCCGAATGCTGCAAACTGCTCCGCACGGAGATGAGTTAGTGTTAACTGCAGTAGAGAGGAGTGCAGCTAATCCATGGATCAGGCTCTTCCGAAGAGCCACAGTGGAAGTTTTCAGCTGCCCATCTCCCCTATCACCATTTTGGTCCCTATCCAGGGAGGCCCAAAACCTCAACCCACACAAGACCTCTTCAGTCGCCCACGGCCACATCCAGCGCTGGCAGTAAAAGCTCAGCTGAGCGACTGCCCTTCTGCCAAAGCAGAAGTCCTCAAGGAGATTCACGCGCCGATTCCCTCGTGCTGAGAACAAGCCCTGCTGACGCTTCTTTCCAAGACAACTGCCAGCACTTATTTCTTGCAAAACATGCCCGTGTCACGCAGCACCTCGGGGCAGCCCGTGCTTCCCTGTGTGTCCCCAAACAGATGTACACAGGCTGCTGTCTGGGCACTTTGGAAAGGTGGAAGCCTTTTTTCCTTTCCCTCATGACAAAATACAGTGCGAGTTGGTGAAACCGAGAAGCCTGATCTGCCTTTTCCACTCACACCCGGAACTCACCGCTTAGGAAGACGTGCTCAGCACGGCTGGTGAGAAGCCATTCGGGTTTGGACTTTATAATCCAGGCTTAAGGCCAGCAGGGTAGGCTAGTGCTCTCCCTGCTCCACTCACCCACGTGGTCTGGTAGCCAGGACTTCCTTAAGATCCAAGTATGCAGAAACAAATCCATATGTACGTCACCCAACCAGAACTGTCCCTGTCGGGCTGAGTATTTTTATGTATTGGGGGTTAAACAAGTCGGGTCCTCTTACAGACACCCTGTGCTGAGCGTGAAATGGGAAGTGTCTAGAAATCTTGGGAACTGCACAGCTTCCAGGATGTCCCCGGCTCGTAACAGTTAGAGCAATGACTCATTTTCACGAGAAATATGCAATTGTCTAAAACCAGCTCTCATGTAGCATTAATTATCCGCATGAACGTTAACACGTGTGAATTCCAGCTATTAACATCTACAATTATGAGGGCTTTTAGATGACATCAGCTTTCCAGTGGGCAACCACCTATAAAATATATAAATTAAAACTGAAATTTGATGGCCACAGCTTAAACCCCATGGGATTTACGGCAGCTGCACGTGCAGCTTGCAGTCTTTTGGGGCGTAAATGGAGATTTTTGGGCCAACTTTTTGACATTCCTGTAAAAACACCGGAGGCTCTGTGATTGAAGTTTAGCCCTGGCAGATTCTGGAGGAAGGGCCTGGCAGAAGGCAGGTGAATTCCTCTGCACAGGGCACTCGGTCAGGCTTTAGGATCCCATTCCACATGTGCCACTTCTTCGAATATGACTGTATATGACTATATATAAATATTTGCACACAAATATATTTTCTCTCAAAACACTTTGTATGAGCTGAAGGACACGGCTCTGAGCCTCAAAGCATTCACCCCAAAAGACGCCAGTGAGACTGAAAACAGTGCATTATAATTCCTTGAGATGTGAGAAAGATACAGCTCAGAGAACAGGTTCTCTGGCAATTCAGGGCTGTAGACTGGAGTTTGGGGGATGAGTTCTTCTCCCAAGCAGCATGCTGAACATAGCACAGAGGATATTACTTCCAAGCTGGATTGCTGCAGCCTCCGTGGCGAGATTACGGGGGCCAGATCTGCTCGTGTGAAGCTGCAACAGCCTCAGGCTAGTGGAAAATAAATGCATAATCCGACCTCGAGGTTGCAAAGCCTATGGGAGAAGGCTGGGCATCCATGAGCTCAATTTGAACCCAGGTATGCAGCAATTAAAGAAAAATAATATTGCTTACAGGTAAATTTATGCTTGAAACTCAGATGCGAGATGATGACCACTGTTTTTTTATCGTGTCTTGCATAAGTTATAAGCCCTACATTGATTGTGAGGGTGCTTTAGCAAACTGAAAAAGATATAATGGGAAGGGGAAACATCTTGCTGGCCTTGTGGCTCAAGTGAGGTCATTGCCACTGCAAAAGAACAACGATCTGTGCATTATGGTAATATGTTGCCTATCAAACACGTACCTTGTTTGAGGCTTAAAAAAGTAATCTCCAATATGGATCACAGAGAAATAAAGGTCTGTTTTTCTAAAGCGTGGGAAAAGACAAACAAAGGCATCACAGCTCTAACTGGCATCTCAAAATAAGCATCGCTTTGGCATACTTGTTTTTGCTTAATATTCTTCTTGTTGTTAAGAATACTTTTATTAAATTGCTTCTCCGTGAGGCTATTTCTGCTTATCAAAGTTTTTCCCCAAATTTTGCTCTTGTAGAGGACAGACACAGCATTGCCCGTGGAGGTGGTGGGCGCTGAGGCTGTGGGTGCTCTGCATTAACCTCCCCAAGAAGCTGGATGTCAGAGGTTAATGAGGATGTCTGAAACCCACTGAGACACCGGCCTGAGCAACCAAAGCTGTAATGGCCTTTTGAAAATGTTTGTTATCATTTTTTAAGGCAGGTGCAAATAAATTAATTGTGAGCTTTTAAAAGAATGCCTTTTCTGTGGTCAACCCTGGCCACACAGCTACAAAGCACTTTGCAGAGATGCCTTGCCTTGTCTTTCTATTCAGCGTAAAAGCACTTAGGCTTGGTTATCGGCTTCCTGAAGGTCAGGTTTATTTCTTTACCTCTATTATGTACTGCTTGAAATTTCCAGTTCCATCCTTCTGGCTATTACAGCTCCCTTCCCCAACTCCTTTTCACGACAGCCCCATGTGATGACTGTTGATAAAGGTAAGAGGCCCACGATTCTAAATGCCTGACCTTCGACCAAACCTGATAATGGATATGGTTTCTGAAGCACAGGTCAGCTCAATTTTGCCAATAAACCATTTATTTCCAGTGGCCATCGGACCTTGAGGCTTACTGTGTGCACTGCAAAACAGATCCTTCAGGGAATAATAAAACAAAGAGTCATCCTTACCATTTTAGAAGGGATGCTGTGATTTGGAGAACATGTTTGCCCACAACATCTCGAGCATCATAGTCTAAAGCCTTCATCGCTCTACAACGTTTGCTGCCTGTTGCACAAAGCTGAGAGCTGTGTCTAATAGGAACTAATAGGAGGTTTCCTTTCTGTCTGCAGTCTTTTTGGAAGGGAGCAGAAGCAGCCATGTCCCAAAACCTCCCTGTCTCCCGAGGACTATCCAATCACCTTCACCACATTCCTCCACTTACGCTCAGGGCACCGTGCCAAGCTTGACATCAGCCCCTCAGGCGCAGCGCTGCCGTGGCAAGACCCGATGACGCTGTGCTTGTACAAGCTGTGCCCGTGCCAACGTACACGATTTGCTGACCCAGTTGCCTGCCAACCTCCCGGAACGGCTTGAGTGAGAAGCAGCTCGCCAAGCGAAACAAGTCGCTCTTGCAAAAATGCAGCCGGAGGGACAACAGCTCCCCAAAGGCAACACTGGATGCAAACGACTGAGCGATAGGCACGGGAAGGAGTGGCAAAACCCTGCCCTGCTCAAGCAGCATTCGGATAACCCAGGAGTGAAGGCTCCTGAGATGAATGGACACGATCTGACTCACCATCAAAGCTTCTGTGCTGAGCTGTTAGGATCATCTGCACGGAGCGACCCGCTTCCTTCGTCATGGCTTCAAACTCGCTGCGGCTTTTGTTCGCGAAGTTCTCCTCCATCTCGCTGGTGCAGCACGTGTAGCCTTGCGGGCAGATTCGCAGGTGCTCCCCTGAAACGAGAGAAAACGGAGTTGAAGGGCCTGCTCGGGAAAAGGGTGAATTTCCTCCCAGGTAACTCAGCACAAAGACTTGTCAATATGGTTGGATTTTACCCTCCTTTCCCTAGTAGCATGGATCCTGAGGTCATGATCCAAAACTGCCAGCAAGACAAATCCAGCAGGGAAAGACCCTGGGCATTGTGAGGGGGCAGAAATAGAAGTGTCTACTGCCCCAGGTCTGCGCTATGCCCTGAGCAGATCCCAAAATCTCTGATTAAATGACATGTTAATGACAGCATCTCCCAACAGCCCCAACTAAGATGAAGGCCAAGGACAGTGGCACGTCCTACAACATCTCCCAACAACCCCAACTAAGATGAAGGCCAGGGACAACTGCATGTCCTACAGCACCTCCCAGCAACCCAACTCCAACGGAGGTCAGGGACAACAGCACATCTGACACCATGTCCCAACAAATCCAACTCGGATGGAGGCCAAGGACAATGACACATCCTACTCTATGTCCCAACAACCCCAACGAGGATGAAGGCCACAGACAATGGCATGTCCTACAGCGCATGGGCAGGCCAGGAGGTCAAGAAGCCCCTTCCTTTCCCTGCTGCAACCCAGGGTTTGCACCCAAATCCACCTACCCTATAGGGTCCAGGAACCGAGGGCACAATTCACATGAGGATCACAGCGTTCTCTGCAGTTGCTGACATCAAATTGAGCTCGATACTGCCCCAACCAGAGTGCAAACCGGGAAGCCATCCGTGCTGCAGACACCAGCACTAACGAACCACGGACACCCTCCGCCTTGTGCCCACTGCCAGCAAACACACACCATCTTCCCATTTTCTGATCACTTATCAAGAATACTGGCTTGCTCGGCTTAGGTTTGCCCTCAGTGCCAGGGAAAGGGGTGAAGATTAAGCATCCTGCCTTAGCTCGGAGGTTTTCCTCCCAGATAACCAAGCAGGCACCGCGTCGCACACGTGGAGGGGGCAGCAGGCAAGTGGCGCACGCCTTGAAGCAGCGACCACAGCAGAACAGCTCCCCGCTCGGCCTGGGACCATCCCCGAGCGATGAGCCAAGACCAGCTAAGCCAGAGGTTCTCCTCCTTTCAATCCCCGTTTTCCTGCTCTCCCGTGGAGGTTAGTAAGATATCCGAGCACTGTTTAAATGCCTCACACAGTCTCAGCTGGCTTTATAATTTGCAGTAAGAATATCTTTTCCAGCAGTTTGGTAGAGGGCTGTGGAGTGATTCAGGGCCAAATCCACACGTCCCACATGCAGCAAAGGGTCGCTGCTCCTTGGAGGAGCTCGGAGCACCCAGAGCAAGGCTGCCCGTGCCCTCCTTGGTGCCCGTCCCCAGCCCTGGCAGGCACTTCCAGAGCCGTCCTGAGCACAACAGCTTCTCACCACATGTTCCCATTAAGATTTTGCATCAAAATCAAGAGGCTTTTGACCCACAGCTTCCTGCGACCCAAAATAAGACTGAACTCCAAACCTGTGGCTCTTCTCTCGGATGCAGCTTCACTGGAAGCTTCAAAACAACCCAAATATTACTTCACGGGAGGCAAAGCAATTTATTAGGCAGAATCTTTCCCAATTTCTTTCTCAGAAAAAATATCTACTAGAGAAACTAGGAGAGTTCTCTCTTACACCAGCAGCTTGCAGTCTGGAGGATCACAGTGTGGAAAAAAGATCTTGATAGTGAACTGAAGATTAAAGATGGTCTTCCCACTAAGAGGAGTTATAGGTGATGGCTTTTGGTTTATTTTGACTTTAAAAAAAGAAAGGTTCCTGGGCAGTAATTCATATAATCCATGACAGGAACCTGAGGAAGGGGTTGGTCAAACAAGAAAGGCCTCTCTGGACCTTCTGCTGAAGCCCCATAGGGAAAAGGTGACCCTGCCCTTTGGGCTGAGCCCCTTCCCACTGCGCCATGGAAGAACCTGTCCACTATCAGCAAACTGCTTCCCAAGGGAAAGGGAACAGAGAAACCTCAGGCAAAATCCGTCTGCTGGGGAGAAAGGGAGTGGTTTCGCAGCTGGCAAAGACACCCCCATCTTTAGATACTTATCAACCAAAAGAAGTCACTGGAGCTAAATCCGATCCTGAGGATTTGCCTAAAAAAACACAATGCCTATGCCAAAAATAAATTAGGCTTAATTACAGTCATTAATCTTGAATTCCATAAGTGCCTGTACTTCTCAGAACTTTAGATAAAAATGCATGCAACGAGTTGTCTGAGCCCTTGATGAGCCCCGCACATCTAGGATTGTCCTTCCTTTTGATCTCTGTAAAAAGGTTTTAGGTGTTTCCTACGGAGAGCTGCAGGTTAACACCCTGAGTTAGGAGCGCTTGTACTTCTGGAGTTCTGGAGCTCTGTTGTGCGTGTTGAAGTGAAGGGGGAAATCCTGCCTGTCATGGGACTTTCTCAGCTTGCACCTCTGGAAGGTCTCAGAAGTGCCCAGCTTTACCCCAGCTGCTGCTTTTTTGGTGACATTTTGGCCAGCAGAAAGTGCTGCACAACCACGGAGGCCATTGACTCCACTCGAGCCATCCCAAACCCACTGGAGCCATCCCGAAAGGCAACCGAAAACACCAGGTCACCTCTAGAGAATGTGACATCGCAGACTTGCAGCTTATGCTGTTGATCAGGGAGGAAGGAACCTGCTTCCAGGCTGGTGGAACCACCATGTTTCCACTCTGAGCAGCAGCTCCTGGCCCCGGGTCTATCCCGGCAGGAGCACCGAGCCCTGCAGCATCCCGTGGGATGTGCTTGGAGCGCACGGCCCCCTGGCCCTGCATCGGAGAGGGATATTTGAGGAAACCTCTGCTTGGGAAGTTAATGAAAACGTCGCTGTTCCCCCCGGAGCGCCGGGAACAGATGACCGAGCGGGGCTGCCAGGATCCATCTCGCGGCAAGACGAGCGCCGGGTTTGTGGGGGAGCCTATTTATAACCCTGACAAACAGCTCGCCCAGTCATTTCAGACTTAATCACAGCTGTCTGTCCCGCTCCTGGCAGAGATGTTTCCAAAAAGTACGTGCCAGCACCAGAGGAACAAAAGCAAGCGAACCGCATGCAAAAGAGCGCACCCCCTTGCTCCCCAACCATCAAACAGCCCAGGAGCACCAGCAGGCAGGAGCCGAGCCCTGGGAAAGCCTTTGCAGTGGAATTGCAGGGTCATTACTCGTGGCACCGCACGGCTATCGTTAGGCAGTGCTGCCACTTCACTGCAAACCCCTGTTTTCATCGGGCTGCCAATTTAGCGGAGGCTTTAAAATACAAGAGTCCTAAAAGTTAAAATACCCACAGTGGCTACAACTCAGCTTTCCTTGGGCACATTTGTAAGTAAGTTAATTGTAAGTAAGTAAGTAATTGTAAGTAAGTAAGTTAATTGCTATGCATTTAGGGGCCTTTACATTTAGTCTAAAGCCTGCCTTAACATCTAGTGCCTAAGACGGGTTTCCACTCGGTGGGACACGGTGGTTAGTTTTTGACCTGTATTTCTTTGCATTTTTCCTTCTTTCCAACAGCACCTTCGTGGGGTTACACGAGGCGCCTTTCTGCTGCACTAGCCCCCTGGCCCTGCGTTCCCAGCCCCTTCCTCCCTCCCTCCCTCCCTCCCTCCCTCCTTCCTCTTCATCACAGCTCTCACCACAGCACGGACACCCGCACGGTCGGGACCGCCGCAGGGCAAGCGAAAGCAGCAGGAGAAATATCTCGGCTGGGTATTTTTATCCCAGCAAACATTAAATAGAGCCTTGTGCAACATGTCCAATTGCTCGGGGGAAGCAGAGCGCTGTTTACACACGTAAACACGTAGGAAAATGTATTTTCTGTTCTCCAGGCAGCCCTGGCTGAGGCTCTGCATCCCTGGACACGAGTGAGTTCTCCTTTCAGACCACCCAGCAACAAGGGGCAGCCTCTCCGGGCCCTCGACCTGGATGCCACCGGCACCAGCGGACACCTTCTGCGAGCACAGAAAACCACAGCCATCCAGTATGGAAAAAAACACCAAAAAACCGAGAGTTTAAAGGCTTGCAAGTCTGCAACTCAGTCTGGAACCATGGAGGACCTCATCTAGTGTTTGTACCAGCACCTTTTTGGAAAAGCTTTTTTAAAGCACAGGACTAGTTGATCGGGGTCATTTGGATAACCTGGACCACCCTGCAGAGGTCCTGGTGTCCTTGGCATTTCCCAGCAGGATGGGCCCATGCAGCACCACTTCCCTAAGGCTGGAAGAAGGGCATGTGAGGTGGCATCGGGCAGGATTTCCAAGGGAAACCACTTCCCAACTGCGACACCAGGGGTGAAGAACTGCCCCTCACAGCACTAGTACTTTGAATTGGCAGGGGAGCAAATATTCCACCACCTTGTCCGCTTGTGCAAACCAGGAGAACAAAAGCCTCCCTTAAGAAAGAACTCACTTATTGCTACTACAAAGTGTAGCAACCTCCGTCCTTTTGTTACAGTTGATTACTGAACTCCTGCCCTGTCTTAAAAATTATAAATGTTAAAAAAAAAGATAATGTGGAATTCTTAAATGTATTCCTTGCACCCGCTTTCCAGAGGAGCACCGGGAAATTGGGAGCAAACGAGCTCAGTGGCCCACACGAGCTCAGGGGCACGCCAGCAGGACGGTGGCTGCGGGGCGCTGAGCTCCCCTCGCACGCAGGGGGACAGGCCACGTGCGGGGGTTCAGGGGGGCACGTTTGCAGGGGACAGGCCGCTACCGGAGCGGTCACTGCCCTCCGTGGCCGCGGGATCAAGAGGGAGCAGCTTGGAGAAACCGCCATGCGTCAGTGCTGGGCGAAAGGCACGAAAACGGGTAAGAGAAAAGCTCTGCAATTTCTGGGATTTACAGCTTCAACAGGGCCCATGCTTGACATTTTGGTTATTGAGACTTTTCACTTGAATGTCACAAAGAAATTGCGGCTTTAGTTGCAACACAAACTGCACAGTTTTCCTCTTTTCTCCTCAACGCAGGCTTTTGCATTCTGTAACCTGCTATTCAAAGCCACCTTAGGAGACCTTGTGGACCTGTCAGTAAACGATCACACTTCTAGAAGATGCATTTAGGTTTCCCAATACCATATATGCAAACAGGTGAGCTATTCCCACTAGGGAAAACCTGTGGCTTTTCAGAGAATATCCTATACCCCACGTCCCCGTACTTAACTAGGTCAAGCTCTAGGATACCAGGAAAAGAGGCATGATTTCCTTTCACCCCTTAAGTTCTCTATCCAAGCACCTTTGCTCTGAGTAGTCACATTTCTTGCACACCAAGAACTTGTTCCCCGTTACTTGCCATTTACACCCATTTTCTCCTTCTCCTCTTACCAAGGAAGCTGGGACCATTCACTGCATCAGGAAACACTTTCGTCAAGGCACGTAGGACTTCCAGGCTCAGTTCTGCCAACAGGGCATGTTCTTATATTCCTACAGATGCTACCTACCACCACCACACATGCACCAGCCTCGGCCCCTTCAGTGTGGGTATAATTCACAAACACATTTCAAAAATATTCTCTCTTTCTGTAAGATCTCCGGAAAAAAAAATAATAATACCAGTCAGATGAGGCAGCGAACAGCAGGGGAGTGCAGGCCTCCAAGGACATGACTCTAAGAGCAGCTTCTCTCACAAGTCCTGAGGTGTTTCCCATTCATACTTTGCCTGTCCAAAGTCTACACTCCACTTCTGTGTTCAGCCCGAAACACAGCAGCACAATAACGGGGTGCCGGGGCCACACCCGCTTCCCAAGGCAGTTCGAAGCGAGCAAGATTTTGCTGAAAAGCACAAACAGTCACACACAGGGTAGGGAATGATCTCAAGGCCCCATTACTCTGAAATGGGCAGTTTTCATCGTGCTCCTGCTTCCCGCTCGGCGGCTCCCACTCCCGCTTTCCGCTGCTCCCGGGATAACGCGCAGCCTGGTGCACGGGCAGTCGCTGCAGGGGCTGTTGCTCGTGCACCATCTCAATGCAGCCAGGCCTGGTATCGTTACGTGATCCCTGTGAACATGTGAGAGAGCCCAATCCCGAGTTTTCCAGAGGGAAACTCCCGGTCAGACAAGGTTATGGTGGAGCATTCGCAGCAGGCAGCCTGGCAGCCCTGGTGTGAAGCTGGGCAGGTGAAGGCTTCGAATTCAGTTCCCTCACACACGCACCCATCCCCGTGCTATTTGTGCCCAGCAATCCCCACAGCCTGGCTCAAAATCAGGGAATGTCCTAAAGTCTCCATCCAGGAAACCAGGGGGAAGCCTTGAATGCTGCTTTTCCTTGCGAGTTCATCGTTCCAGTTTCAGTAGCACCAAACCTATTCCTAGGCATCACAAGCCCCAGATGCGGGAGTAGCTCATGGCAGTGTGGAAAGGACACAGGTACCTCCACCCCCACGGACAGCCCTTCTGCTCTCCTGCTACGTTCCTCCTGTCCATGAGCGGAGAGCAGATCCGAGTGCTGGTTTCCATCACGCCTTCCATGTCCCACGCCTGTCCGTTCTGGTGCTTGGGGATGACAGATCCCTGAAGGCTACAAGCACCCAGGCCTTGTACCCATCAATAAGCTGCCTGTTCCAGAGACTAAGCAGGACGACCTGGTGGACACCGCACATCCATCTAGGATGAGAAACCAACCCACCTTGGACTCAGTTATGGGCAGCCTGGTCGCATTAGCAGTGTGCACTCATGTTTTTTCTGGAATAATCATAGAGTCCTCAAGGTTGGAAAGGACCTTTAGAGTGTCCCTTCCCTCTAAAGGTGACCCACACACAGGGTCATCTGGAGCACATGGCACAGGCTGCATCCAAGCGGGTTTGGAAGATCTCCAGAGAAGGAGACTACACAATCTCTCTGGGCAGTCTGTGCCAGGGCTCTGGTGCCCTCACTGTTAATTCCTTAAGTTCCTCTGGAACTTCTGATGCTTCAGTTTGTGGTCATTTCCTCTAGTTCTATCGCTGTCCACCACTGAAAAGAGGCTGCCCCATCCTCCTCACTCCCTCCCCTGACGTATTTATAGACCCTGCTCAGGTTCCCCCTCAGCCTTCTCTTCTCTTACTCTTTATGAGCAGTTATTTCAGTAGCACTTGTGGCCACCAACATAATTCAGGTTTTGGTTATGCTACCTACTTTTCTTAGCTCTAATAAAAGTCATTTCTCACACCAAAGAGATTTCAGGCTAACAACACAAGATGAGAAAAAAGTTCTGTGCTCAAAACCATGCACCAATTCTGCAACAAAGCAAGAAACTCTGCAGCTCTCTGCATCTTGCACTGTCCTGTAACCGCCAGGCTGCCCTCCTTGGTGGGTCCTTTAGCTATGACTGGCAGGTGGGTAAAAAGAAGGACCATCTTTGTAGGCCAAGAAAATGTAGCACATTCAGCTCTGGAGTCTCAAAATTCCATCTTGATGCAGAAATTCTGCAATACAAAAAGGTTCTGTAAATGTCAGCATTTCCATATTATCACCATCCATACACCAATTGCCATGGCAGGAGGAATTTTAAAGATGAAAAAAATGCAATTTAAAAATAAAAAATAAGAAGTTTGAAGTTGTCTGTCTTGAACAGTTTCAGTCCATTGCATCTCCTCACCTTTCACTCGTGTAACCTTTTCTTCTGAGCACATTGCAACAAATTGAGAGGCTTGGAAAGCCCCAGACCCAGGCCAAGATGCTTCCTGCTGCACTCCCCCATTAGCACCAGCGGCCAAGAAAAAAGAATAAGAGAGTCACTCACACCATGATGTAGAGTTGTCTCCTATGCCCAGCGCTTATTGCCCTGCACTGTGAACTGCAATGTCCATTAAGCCACTGTGACCTCAGGGACAAAGATACAGAGACAAGAAATCATCATATGTGAGGGAGCACCTCCAAAGCCCTGTCCATGCCCCCCCTTCGTGGGTCACACTGCAGATTCAGGCTATGAACAGCTCTTTCTGTATTGCATCGGTGGCCACCAAAAGACAAAAGCCCAGGAATATGGGAGAAAAGGAAAATGACCATAGTAGTTATGGTAATAGCCACCTTCATAAAACCATCCTGCAATTCTGTATCATAAGACCTTGAAGGCAAGCAGCACAGCCTCATCTTGTCCTCTGCCCACTGAAACCTCCCCATTACTATGATGTGGGCGCTTAAGAACGGACTTGCCCGAAGCTCCTGAGACAGAAACCACCCTTGTAAACTCAGCAGGGCTCCCAGGGCTGAAGTATTTTGTGTTCCAGCTCTACGGCTAAAGCGTTCCTTAAAGAGGAGACACAGAGGTCTCTTCTTCACCTCTTGTCCCTCCCCGATTGCGGGGAACAAACCCAACGCCTCCATGCCCTCCCCTGCCCTGCTCCCGGCCCGTTACGGAGCGTTCCTGGTGCTACGGCGGGATGGGGAAGCCACCGAGAGCCCCTTGACTTAATCCTGCCGGAGCTGCTGAGTTTGCGGAGGCAGAAGGCAGGTTTCCTTCTTCTTCAAGGCACTTCAGATCAGGCAAGTGTTAATGTTTTATAAGGACATTGCCTTTATAAAGCCTTATCCCTGAGCATACAGCATGCAGCAAGGAGACACCAGGATGTTCAGGGACACCAAGGCCTGGACCTTCACACGCTGCAGCTCAGTGTAGAGACCCACCACCCCGTCAACCTATTCCAGCTGTCCAAAGAGCCTATGATTACATGTGAGAAAATGAACAGCAACTTCCACGTGTGAACACGAGGAAAACGGATACAAAGTGGATAGGTAGAAGGAGATCGTAAAGCAGCATCTTAAGCAGTCCAATAAAAAAGGGGGAAAATTGCTCATCACTTGCACCCCATCTGCCTTGAAAGGCAATGGTGTTTTATTTCCTTGGGTTTAGGAGGGCTTGCATAAAACATAAGCAAGGTTGTGCAGGCCCTGGGGGGTTCGTTTGATTTGAGCTTATCTTTTGATCAGCACATCAAACAACGGTGCAGCCGCCTCCCGCCCGGCCGCTCCAGCTGCTCGGAGCAGCCGTGGCCTGCCGAGCTAAAGTCGTCGCACGGGAAGCAAAACCTCTGCCCAACCAGCCCAAACCAGGGGACGTCCCAAAGTTTGCAACCTGTCTCTGTTGACCCAAGCACCGGAGGACCCCGCTGGGGATCCCTGCCAGGGGATTCCTTTGCCATTCCAAAGCTGCGAGCTGCTGGCTAACGCAACCCGGGCTCGCGTGGGCAGTGGGACCAGTGGGACTAGAAGATGTTATTTTCTGAGGTGTAAAGCCCAGCTGCTTTAAAAGCCAATTCCTCTGCGCAGCACATGCAATTTCCAGTGATTTTTTCGTTGTTGTTGCTGTTGCACAGATCACGTTTGGTTTAATGACCACGGCAGGTTCTCTCTCCTTGCTACTGATGTTCACTTAGCCCTGCAGAGCCACCGCCTGCACATCCCCACTGCGCCCCACGCCCACCAGCTTCACCAAACACCCTCAAAAATTCATCTCCTGTTTAAACCTAACGCGACTTTAGGTCTCAAAGCAAGGCATTAGGTTGCCATAAACCAAAACGCTCCATGTAGAGACATGGAGGGTTTGAGCAACGAGCTCCATTCTGTACCATTTCCAAACCTGAAAATATACTAAGGTGCAAGTGGGATTTACGTCTCCTCTGCTGGACCCCAACTCATTTTAGCCATGCCTGTTTCCCGCTCACATTTTCTTCCTGCTTCCCATAATCCGGTATAAAGCTCTGTGTTGCTTTCAGCACCTTCTGCAGCTTGATTTAAAGCCTAGGAGTGAGCTCAGGACATATATTACATTTGGAGATAATGGGGAAAAAATCCTACATTTTTATGACCAAAAGGGGGGCACTGGATCATTTGCTGTGACCACCTGTGAAGAGCCATTTCCCTCTGCTGAGCCTCGTAACTGCCTTGGACTTCATTAGAGTTTGAAGGATTGACAGTTCTGCTGGTCCAGCAAGAGAACGGGCAGCATGTTAAACACCAGAGCTTAAAAGGAAAACTGGAAAACTGGGGGGAAAGGCAATTTTTTTGCACTCAGTCCCCACCATCCCCGCTCTCCAGGCTGGCACAGAGCAGGTGGGAGACACGAGGACGAGTGCTCACCTGGAGCCACCTCTGTCCCCGATGCTGCGGGACCCGCTCTGCGGCACTGAGCTGGACTCTATCTGCCAACACAAGCTTTATGCATTAGACTTTGATGATACAAAACCCCAAGGTTACTCTTCACCACGCTGAAGACCCCATCAGTCTACAAACATCTAGGGCAGCCATGGACACATCCAGCAAAGCCCTTTTTTCCGCTCGTTTAGAGCCACTGGAATGCACAGAATTATTTTCCTCCTAAAAATTGCACTCCCACAGGAAGCTCATGTCATAAACGTTCCTGCTGGCACTAAAACATGGCAGTATTCGGTGCCTGAAACCCCACCGTAAAGCAGCAGTCACCTCTGGCCCCACAATCATCTGGAAAAAGAGTCAAATCGTGTTACAAATCCTAATTTATATGCCGAGTGAGTACAGCCACGGCGCATGGTATCAGATCTGGCACTCACAAGAAAAAGCCTATAAAAAAAAGGGGGGAAATGTGTCATTAACATTTACTCCACAAACAGGCAGACAGGAGAAAAAAGGGGAATAAAAGAGAGGAAGAAAGACAGAAAGGAAGAAAAAAAACACGAACACATTTCTAATTTCTACAGCACAGCTTGCAAAATTGAAGAGCGGCATCACACAAGGCTCGGACATCCCTCTAGAAATCAAAATCTCTGTTCAGCTGCCCAATGCTAATTTAGATGTGTCCTGCTGAGGCAAATTAAAGGTCAGATATAGATTCGAAACCTTCTTGAAGCTCCTTACAGCCTTAATAACAAACACCGAAATGCTGGAGGGTTTTCTTAACAGCAAACCTGTTTTGAACACGTTTTGGCCAAACACACATTATTTCCACTATCTTGTTACATCACTTATTAACTGAGAGGTAAATCTGCCTGTCGTGACCACAAGTGCAAAATTAAAACATATTCCTCAGAGAAGGGTTCACGGGGCCCCCGTGGTACCCGGGCAACAGAGTTAATGAAGTGAGGGGAATTAATTTATTAGGAAAAACAACTTTTCAGACAGTCATCAGCTACCCATTTAATTTGCTTACTGTTAAAGGCAAAGCGCTGCCTGCCGCTCACCGCAGCCACCGGTCACCCCTGCCGCTGCAAGCAAGCAGCAAGAGGTATTTTAATTGATACCTCAATTAAGTTGTTTAATTAAGCAAGGCGAGGGACATGCATATGCATCCTGGAGACGTTTGCCCAACCTCATGTGCAAGGTCTGGTTTTCCCACTGTGAAGAAGCTCTTCGGGGACTCCAGCCTTGATCCCGCGGGATGAGGCACTGATGTAGCTCTGGCCCTCGCAACCTCAGAGGGGCCAAAGGAAACAAATATTTTATTTATTTTATTGGATTAAGATGATTCTTGGTAGGGAAAGTGATGATTATATGATTTATGTTGCCATCAAAAGAAGTTTTATCTGCTGAGTCCCGGCATCTTGGCCATTCTTACATCGGGCCTGCCTGTGGCCTAGTACGGTATCCTGCATGTAAGAACAACCCTTGGTATAAAAAAGACAATTCCAGGAGCTGTGATATAAATGCTTAGAGATGAAATAAAAAGGGTTTTATGTAGGTACAGAGCTAATACTTAAGGCAACGGTTGGGATGCTACAGCTCATCCACGAGGCCAAACGCACAACCTCTCCTGCCGGAGCGGCACAGACGCAAACGGCAGCTACAGGAAGCTGCTGTGGGTTCATTAAGCTCAAATAAAGCTGGAATAAGAAAATTAAGCTGAAATAAGAAAGAAAGAAAGCTTAATAGAGTTACGAGGGACTGCCCGTTGCATTAATTCGGTTTATTTCTCATTTGAAGTTGTGTTTTAATAGTGGACGAAATTAAGGAAAATGCCCCCAATTACATAACGTGCATATGGTAAGTGGAATTTTTATACCACAAAACTACACGTAGCTCTGGGATTCAAAAAATAGTTGCGTACCAAGAGACTAGCAGCAGCTGGAGGCCTGGATGCTCAAGCGGAATTACTTATATAACTTGCTCTTTCATTAACGTGAAAAAATGGACTGTGATTAAAAGCTGAGGAAAGGCACAATCTGGACCGGTTTACTAGATAAATATTGCTTATTGAATTCTGAAAATGTTCCATATGATAGGAATTTAAAAATAAAAAGTCCTGTAAAATTTGAATATAAACAGATTTACCAATTCTCTACAATAGCTGGCTAGGTTGTACTGGCCGACCTGCACCCGGTAGGCACTGTGTGTGCAACAGGACCACACGAATTCAAGCAGCAGTTGGGTTTATTTCTAAAAACTAAGGAACTAGAGAGCAAATACGGCTGTTTTCTCTCTGCTTGAGGAGGTTGGATGAGGTTTAGTGATTCAGCTGTGCAGCCAAGTCAATGCAAAGGGGCACGTGGCTACGTAGGCCGGGGCGCGACGCACGGGGCTTGTCCCTCGTCTTGGCTTCCCAAGGGACATCTGAGTGTCCCCGTCAACAGCGCCAGCTCCTAATGAGGAACTGGGGCTCCAGCTGGAGGGGGCATAAGGGAGGGCACTTATCTTAATAAATGAGGCATTTCTGATGTACATGCAAGCTAATTACGCGATTCTTTCATCTGCGAGATGTGCATGCTTTAATAGACTAATTTGCCGTCCACTTGTGTTCATGACAGCTGAAATTTTCCAACTAATAGGTCACCATAGCAAAAAAAAACCCCGAAACAATACAATAAATAAATAAATAAATAACAGTGAACAGTGTTGCTGGGAACTGCAATTCTCCTCCTTCTTAGTCTGCAATTAATTTCCTCTAGGTTACACCAAAAGGTCTGCCCCTTTTTTCTCAGCCTTTCCCTGCGGAATGGAAAGAGAATTTAACAGGGTTTTGGAACAGATGTTTGGGGAATTTGACATTTAAGCTATGACAACGGCTCTGTAAAATTGTCCCTTGTTTTTGCACAATACAGCAAGAGCTAAATGCATAAAACTCGGTCCCAAAGTCGCTCTTGATAACTCTGTTGTTCACAATATCAGTGCTGCACCAACTGCGGCAAGTTGAGCTTGTAACTGAGCCATAAATGGGCCTTTGCACAACAGAGGGTAAGGGAGATGGTGACGAGTGGCAGCGCGGTGTCCAACCACGGCTGCTGTGGTACCTGTCACCTTGGTTGGCAGCGCCCGAGCCTCGTGGTGCCAGAGCAACAGACCTTTTCCCAAGGCAACATCTCCCACTGCAAGGGCACTGCTGTAGACAACCGATGCATTTGCTCACGCTGGGTCTACCTATCTGCAAAACTAAGTAAAATTTAGTGGGAAATCCCTAAATGCCGCCCACCACAGGGAGCACTGGGGCTCCCTCAAACCTGGAGCCTGAACCACAGCCTCGCCCTCCGTGAGCAGCCACTGGAAACACACTCTTCTTACCAAGAAAACTGTCATGTTTGAGAGATTTGGGACTTTTTCCCCCCAAGCAGAGCAGCTGGACTTATTTCCATTTAAAAGCTACTTCAATCGTACCTGGCAGAAGGAGGAAATTCCTTAAAATGCACCCTGATCTCGCTTAATGTTTTAACCAGCCTTCCTCCCACCCCCTCGCCTTGCTTGAAGTTCCGTTCAGCTCCTCATGGAAGGGCCTCCACTTCCAAAGGGCCTCCCGGACTCTCTGCATGAGGCACAAAGGCTCTGGACAGCACCTCTAGCAAGAGGAAGAGGACAAGGATGTCCCTCATCCTGGGCTCATCATGTCCCTCATCAGGTCCTTCAACATGGGCTCAGAGCAGCTCGTCTTGGTTCGGATACAGAGCAACTTCTGGGTAGCAGAATTACCGCCTCTCCCGGGGGCATTTCCAGGGCCAGGGGCAAAAACTGCCCCAGAAGGACCTCGGCTGCACAAGATACAGGATTAGCCGGGGACCGGGCAGAAAGAAAAGGCACCTTTGGGAAGGGGGAAAAAAAGTGAGTGAGCTCGTGTGCACGAGGAGCACCCCAGAGTCGGAGTTGGGATGAGGGGGTCTCCAGAAACACGGCCATGAAGAACCAAGCGCGCCGTGCTCGAGATCTCCCTCGTGGACATGGCCATGAGGTGCAATACCTTGATCTGGACTTTGGTCTCCGGTCGAGGCTGGCGGCACATACTAGGCCGGGGAGATCAGGCTGTTTTCATCTTCAGCAGCTCCTTCCTGCCCTGGCAGGTGCTCTCTCACTCCTCCTCCTCCTCCTCTTCTCCGTTTGTTCTGACCTCACCAATCACCCCCAAACCTCAGCAACATTGGCTTTCCTGCCACGGACATGGATAAAATAATAAACGCTTTTCTTTACTTTGCAGAGCTCTGACATTAGGATTCGCATCCTTCTGATGCGACCTGATCTCTCTAAAAACAAAACAAACCCCCGAAGAACTAAAACAAAGAAAGCTCCCCACTCAGCAGCAGCTTCTTCTACAACAACCAGACAGCCAGAATATGGGCATTTAAGGGGAAAAAAAAAGCAAAAACAAACAAAAAAAAAACACTCTGCAGGTTTAGACCACGGGAAACACAATCTTAATACACTCATTTTCTCAAGTGTATCGTTAGGGCAGAATGGCCTGAAGTGTCACCATGCTTTCTGTGTTCTTTATATATTTTCAGCAATCTCAACAATTACTTGTTCTGCAGCTCCTGGAAATAAAGGCTGAAGTCTTGAGTAACACACACGGAAAAAAACTCCACGACGGCAGCTCCTGCGCTGCCTTGGAGTCGGCATCAATAACGCAGTATCAGCACCCAGGAACCCGCACAAAATTTCAGTCTCGTTTCTTAAAAACTGCAGATTGCAAAATGTTGTACATGAAGAGGCTGGATGGAGCAGAGCTGCACCTAGATAAGAAGGAATCAGGTAGGCTCTTCCACAAAGGAAATTACTCGCAGAATTGATGCTTCCTGCCACGTTAAAATTCCAATAAGCATTTATCTCGGCAAATCCGCGGCAGCCTCTGACATTTCTATTATTGGGGCTGCCTGGGTTCGTGCTGCCCTTACGGAAACAAACAGCAGAACTGAAGGGGGATAGGGAGCAAGGGAAGCAATACGCGCGCCAGCCATCGATGCGGAGCTCCTCCTTGGTGAGATCTTTGCCCAGATACGGATGCCATGGGAGTGGAGGCCAGATGTGCCCCCAGTCATGCAGATGTTACGTGGATGATGTCCCTGGTGGCACGCGCAGACCCGGCACGTGCTGGTGATAACAGCTGGCCTCAAGCAGCCCTCCATCCGCACGGAGAGCGGAGGGGCTGCTTCCTTCTTTCTGGCCCACCTTCCACCTGAGATTAAGCATCCTGTGAGGTTTGGGCCCTCTTTATATCCCTTTATGGCACCTGTGGGCAGATCAGAGATGCTTAAGTCAACCTGCATGCTACAAAGATACAGCCACTCTATATCATACAATTAATAAAATAGATCAGAAGCTTAAGAGCTGCCTGGCAAAGGCAATGCTTTCCAGATGAGCACCGACGGCCCATTTGCACAGGGAGATTCAGCTCTGGAGCCCAAAAATCTTCATGTCCTGCTCTTCAGAGCACAGCCCACGTGGTCTCAGGAAAGCTACCAACATTTCTTGCTCGCTGAAATAAAACCAAGCACAACCTTTCACCACGCTGAATGACAGGCAAGAGGAGAGAGAAGCGCCAGGGGTTGCTCTGCAGACACCTGTTCTCTTGCCACGTGACGGGTACAACAGTTGGGGACGAGTCACAGTGACCCGGGGGAGCTGCTGGTCCCGGGGGACCGCCGAGGGACACGGGCCGTGGCGGACGCCCGAGGAGCAGCCTCGCATGGCCACGGACAGGCTGTCCCCAGGGGGGCCCCGCCGCCTGCACACGCTGCAGACACACCGTGACAAAGCCAACCAGCCTTTGACAAGTTGGTTGGTTTCCTTTGGTGTTTTGAAGCTTTTTCCATCAGCAAGAGCAACCGAGGACTGATGCGCCTGGCTCCGGAGACGCTGCGGTGGCAGACGCGACATCTTCCCTACTTGGGGACCAGGGGTGACTTTTTCCCCACCAAGCAGCAGCAGCAGGGAATGCCTCATTGAAGGCTTACCTGGCACACCTTGAACCCTTAAGTGCTGAAGACACGTGTTACAGCACCTGCTCTGCAACCTTTTGTCCCAAATTGGCAATATTCCCTTATGACAAGTATTAGCAAAAGCAAGAGCATGTTCTTATAACACTTTGGATTGACTTCCTCATATCCCCTCCGATCCAGGCCCCCAGGCTTCCCACATCTGTTTGCAGATGGCTGCAGACCTCGACAAGTCTCTACTCTCCTGTGTTCCCGTTCATTTCTCTTCCCTGCTGATACCACAAAGCAATCCCTAAAGCCTAATCACACCCGTGTCAGGTTCCCAACCTGGAGAGAGGCACTTGGCACTTTTATCTTCAGGGAGAAAGCACGTTTCCTGTTAGGACCTGAAATCCAGCTCCACACATGTGCGTGGGTGCCTGCACGTATCTCAAGAATTGGTTAAAATACAGAAATATGAAGAACAGAGATGGAACTTCTCTCTCGGAGATCTGGAATTGGTTTGACCAATGAGATGAGGAAAAGGCTGGAGCAGCTGCACTGAACAGCGGGTCCATCCCCTCGATCCTTTCGGCACGAGCGGTGCCAGGCAGGACAGCACTGCTGGCACCAAGACCCGCTCGCTGGGGTTTCCTCACAGGCTCTCCCTGCTCCGTGTGACACGTTGTGCCCACAATCCCTGTTACCAGGAGGGCCTCTTGCTGCTCCCCAGTCTGTTAGAAGTGGGTTGGAGAAAGCCCTAGAGAGGTGGCAGAGCTCTGCTTCAGATCAACATGCTCCACAGCCCTTACTGCATCTTCCTGGTCTATAAAACACGTGCCCAGCTCGCCCACTCGTTCCCTGACCCTGGACATGGCTCCCGGACACCTACGGACCCACATGAGGAGGATCTGCACAAACAAGAGGGGAAAAATGACAAATAAACCAACTCCAAACCCAGGACGTGGGAGGCTCGGCAAGCCGAGTGCAGGAGCCAACGGACCACAACCACTGCAGGACGCTCGCCAGAGCCGCTCACGCCTCCTCGAGGGAAAGCGGCTATGAAGGGTGTTATTGCCCCATATTTTCTAATTATTTTTCAATAACCGCACAACACTCCCGCGGCAAAATAGCAACGTGAACTTGCGCTGACCTTTGGTATTCCAACTTGGGCAGAAAGGGAGTAGGAAACAGCGGGAGCCCGAGAGAGGCGCTGGTGAATGGGGCTATTCATGAGCAGGGCTCAGAAACCCACCCGGGTCACCCGCTGGCCTTCACCTTCCAGCCACAGCCTCCCTCCTCCTCCTCCTCGTCCTGCAGGCACCTCCTTCAAGCCCCAGGAGAAACTCTTCAAAGGCCGTGTCGGGGGATAACTTGTCTCATTTAAACTGAAGGGAAGTGGATCTCGGGAGGAGAAGCCAGTCAAACCCAGCTTCGCATTTGATCACGCTCATCTGCCCCAACAAGAGCCTTCGCTCCAAATGCATTTGAAGTTTTCAGGCTGCTGCCAGCTTCCCAGGGGCTCAGCACGAGAAAGCTAGCTCGGGGAGACGCCCCGGGAGAGAGCTAACTGTAGAGGGAAATTAAAGCGATGATCTGAATGCAGACCACAGAACATGAAGCGTGCCAAAACATGCTCTGAATTTCCCTTCGTAACCTTGCAAAGAAAGTCAGCAGCGCGGCATTGCTCCTCTTTAGAGGGAAATTTATTCCCCTGTAATTCCATTATAATTCTAAACGCAAGGAGTCGGCAGATTCGGTGCTTTATCCCGTGGTGAAGTACCTGTGCTATTTGCCAAATATCTCACGGGAGACGTTACCCCCACCAGCGGCGCTGGCACCCGCTCCGCTGCGAGCCCGGGGAGCCCCAGCCCAGCTTCCTCCCGAACGAATTTTCTTCCGACTCCACGGAAATGTAATTAAATAACAAAATAAAAATTAGTTCAGTTACTCATTTCGGTAATTTCCGGCACAATTCTTTGTTGCCCCTTGTCCCGAGGGATTTTGACGCTGCTGTGAGACGCCTGAGCTGTCTGCAGGGTTTCCACTCGTTTCCAGCGTGCTGACATTAAAGGTCAGTCCGGCCACGTCGCTGAGCAGCATCAGATGCCTTCAAGTGACAGTGACAGGGATGCTCAGATCCTGAACACCCATTTGAGCACATCACTTTACGAAAGGTGTGAAAGCCTGGCATCAAACACAGAGTCCTAATGAAAATAGGCATATTAAAAACAAATTGCAACCATTATTGCAATTGCCATTGTTACAAGCCTGGAAAGTTGGGTTTCAGTTGCTTAATTAAGCTCAAATAACAACACATTCAAACCTATTTATCCCAATAAGGAGTGTTGCAATTTAAGGTGGATAAAGAGCATTCTTTGAATCCTGCCGCCGTTCAAAAGCTCTACCAAAGCAGGGTCTCCCAACCGGCAGAGCCTCCATCCTCCTCCTTCTCGAGATCAATATCGCGGCGTCTTCACGCGCGGCTTCCTAACGCACCCCTTGCTTTTGTTTTATTAAAGGCTGAAATTATTTTGCAGCTCGTTGAAGGTGACACACGCTCGGGGTGGACAAAGAAAAGTTCAGGCACCTCATCCGTGCTCTGGGTAGCTCTCTGAAGATAATTCAGTTTTCCAGTCAATTTAATTACAGGCTGAAGTTGCTGCAGCAAAGACTTTCAAGTACAAAGCAAAGCAGAGCAAGGGGGAGTGAAAGCCTCTCATTAATCCACCCTGGCAGGGAAGGAGTGGCTCGTGCCCTCGGGCCATTCTCTCCACCTTAATATTCAATTTTTTATCTCCCCTATTATGTGAATCAGATGGTAAATATTGCGCTCTCTGCAAACTGCCGTAACCCTTGCAGGGATCACATAATGCAGTTTGTTTTCTTATAATGGATGTCTGTCTTCCCATCATCTAAAACATTCCTGAGCAAGATCCCCGGCACGAGCTGACACTGCAGCGGTGATTTATTGAGAAGATGGGAATAAGAAAGGAAAGTCTGTTCACGAGAAGAATTTCTTCCTCCGTAATACCTTTAATAAAAACAATAATCTATTCATCCCTCTTTACTTTTCATCACCTCTCCTGTATTTGAAGAAGCTACATCTGCCGCCACATCAATGGCAGCTGAAAATTTAATTTTTAACCTCCAAGTCATTAAGATCACAAGGTAATTTTCAGCCCAGCAGAGACAGAACCTCTCCTACTCCAGGGCATAATTTCTTCAAGAGGAAGAAAAACGAAAGGGAAAAAAAAAAAAGAATGAAAGAGAAGCCCTGCAGGTACAAATCCTGCCTTGCCACTGGCCTGGGCAGCACAGCTCGATCCTCCTCTGTGCTGCAGGGTCCCATATGGGGAGATTTGATTTGGCCACCAAGTATCCACTGTCCCCAACCAAAGCCCCCATTCCGGAGCTGCACCGCATGGTCACGGCTGGAGCCCACTGCCCAAGGACACATCTTGATGGAGGGAGGACACCAGGTCTAGGCACATCCCCCAGAACGAGTCCAACTCATTTTCTGCACAGGCTTTTATAGGGAAATCTTGATTACTTCATATTCCTGATCAAAATCCACAGTTCTGAAGATGGTAGTCATTAGTTTTACCTAGCTCCTGAATCCAGGTTTATTTCTGTATTTTTTTTCCCAGTCATTCCTTATTCCCAGCTAGGAGGTTCCCCATACTTGTGCATAACACTGCACTTTTCTTAATGACCCTCACTTGATTGTGGTGATCCAGACCAAAGGAACGTAAGGAGAATTTGCTGAGCGTCCAGATTCGCTGCATAGAGAAGACAGGCCATAAGGGTGGGTTTTCAGATGGTCTATCAGAAGGACACTTGGATAAATCTTTTGATAAGAGGGCATGCACAGGGACACCTGAACCAAAAGCTCCATGTTGACCTCTGCCCATAGGCTGAGCTTGATTTGCTCCCTGCTCACTCCTCTAGAAGAGCCCGAGTCCAGCAGAGACCACCACAATGTGCCCTTCTGGGCAGACTGCAGTAAGACTCAGCAAGAATTGAAGAGAGATAACTGAAAAAAAAGACACTATATTTTTATATGCTTCTAATCGTATTTCCATTTTATCTTCATCTCTTCCTCTTTATCAAGAGGAGGTTGTACTTTCTATAGCTCGGGGCTGTGTTTTTAATTAAAGATGAGCTCTCTCAAAGCCACAGCCTTGGCAAGCCCAACGTGCCTATCGCCAGGCTTGCAAGAAAGCCACGTGAGATACCAGCTCAGCACCTATGAATAGCAGCAGAGCTCAGAGGTCACCCACCCGGATCCCAGCTGTAGCTAGGCTGAAACAGGGCCACTGGTCCCACAGTTAAGTGCACATATAGGTCTGGGCTGATCCTATGCTGTGCCCTTTTGCCAGCCTCTCAGAGCATGAACAGTTCCGCTTTGTGTAGCCCCACGATGACATTTAGCTGTTCCTGTTCCTCTCTTTTCAACAGGAGGTCCTCCTTAACAAGGCTCCCGCAACGTTCATTCTGCCTAACGACTGGACTGCCACATTAGAAAACAGCTTTGAATGACCTCTTCCAAATATGTTCAAATTAAGGCTGAGATTTGACCTCTCTTGGTGTCGCCTGGACAAAAACACACTCAAAAAGGGAGGGTTTCTGGAAGTGTTTCTAGGCTGCGCAGAAGGGAATTTTTGCCTTAAACGTGAAGACTTGGAATGGCCATGAGCCATGACTCCATGACCATAAAACCTTGCCCCATATCTGCAAAGGGACTCTGCCCCACAGTCCCACCCATGCCTACCCAGTGCTCACATGTGCCCAAGAGGCCCTGTGGGTGTAAGGTACCCTACACCTCCCGGGGTACCTTAACCAGCACAGCAGCACTGGTACGACCCCGTATCCAGGATTACACTCAGTTCATGCAAAAGCGACTATGGAGAGCCAACCAAGCAGAGATGTTCCTTAAATTAAGTCTAAAAGATGACAAGCTGCAGATTTAACGGTGAACTTTGGAGCTCACGTTAACCTTCCCAACTCAACAGCAATCAACAGGGGTGCCTGGCTTGCACCAGCTCCAGATCTCTCCCCGCACACGGACATCTGATCGCAAGCATGTTTAACATCAAGTTGAGACCTGCACCGTTCCTTGCAATACTCATTTTAACCAGGGTATCAGTGAGACAGCAAATTTTGTCAGGAAGAGATTATCATCTCCTGATACTCCGTATCTTGACACTATAATGTTGAGCACTTAAAACAACTTGAAACTCTGCAGCCACCACTACAAAAGGCTGAGGGGAAGTAACATACAAGGCGCTGGGCAAAGGATGTACATATTTCTATTTGAACCACTGGACTTCGAAACTTATTGGTCTATGTTGTAAATAAGACAACAGAAGCACCCAAGTAACTACAGGACCACAGAACAGCTTCTTTGCCCAAGCATTTCCAAGCTCTCAATCGCAGCCCACGTTACAGCCCTGCCCGTGAGAGGGGGGAAGTACAATTCTATTAAATGTGACGGATAGACAGCCGAACAAGTCCTTCAAAGATAAAAATGCAGAGGCTGTTTCACCTCAGTGAACTGTAACAAGTCCTCGGAATAATATGCAGTTTTGCATATCATGAATTTTGCATAGCGAAGGCGTCGCAACAAATTGGCCGGGAGGTGGTAGAATGGCTGGAAGCTGAATTTGAGAGGTGTCAGGCACCCGGCGCTTGCTCTTCAAGGCAAGAGGAGCTGTGTGAGCTCAGCACGTCTCAGGATTAACCCTTACAAAGAGCCACACTCCAAAGCCAGAGCAAAGACAGACACTGTTTAGGCAACTGGTCAAATTGCACCGTCTTAAAAGGCCACATCTTTAGTTCATTAGGAAGGAGAAATTAAAAACGACGACAAAACAACTCACCCATTTTAACTAGCAAAATATATTCCAACTGGTTTTATCCCTAAGGACCAGAGAAGAAACTAAATGAGACACGTGCCAGTCATATTGCTTGGCATGTGGTTGGAAGGCACCGAGAAACCCCAGTGACGGCAATATCAAAACCAGAACAGAACAGAGGAGACATCAGAAGGTCTCCAGGGAACATTCCAGCCTGGACTATGCTCAAAGTCAAAATAAACAAAAACAGTCCCAACTGACTACTTTTATCAGAAATCGCATAAAAGACCAATTCCGCTTTCAAGTAACATAGTAACGTAGAGGGTTTTACATCTGCAGCTGGTGCCTTAAGTGTTGACATACATACACATACACAGATGTGCTCGCCCAGGTTGCTCTCCCAAATGCCAGGCTCCGGCCTCCTGATCACAGCAGATACTTCAGGATTCCTGCTAGTCACCACCAGCCATGGCAGGAGCTGCTGCTCACGATCTCCATGCCAATGTCTGCTCCTAGTTTGTGAGTTCTCCATCCTCAGAAAGCATCAGCTAGGCTGTGCTTCAGTGCCTACGGGCTCCTGCAGGAAGTGCAGAGGAGACTGGGGAAGAGGGAGACTGACAAACTGCATTGCTGCTTGCTTTGGATGGTCTAGAAGAGACTCTCCATGCCCTTCGCACAGAAAAAAAAGTGGGGTCTGGCTCTATGAGACCCTTGAACCAAACCTCATTGATCAGGTGCTCACTTGTTGGGACTAGCAACTCTTCGCTGTCCAAAGAGACAAGGAGGTTGAGGCCAGCAAACCCATCCTCACGACTAGGAAATCTTCTGAGTTACGACCTGAGGCAGGTTGGACTACCAAGGTCTACGAGGAGGGATCTCAGCTGTGGGGAGAAGGGCAGGGTTGAAAGGGGACGCTGGTGGCCTGCGGGAGTTGAAGACACTTCCCCAAACACATCACGCACACAATGTTGTATGAAGGCCAAGCAGCAGCACATAAAGAAAAATCACTGCAGTGTTCATGAGAGCTTAGTTACTCAATGCCTGGTTAGATATTCATGCGCACCAGCACAAAAGGCCATCGTTCTTCAAGCATCTCTGTCCACATTACTGGGTCGAGAGCAGCCAAACGCAGGGGCCAGATGGCACATCAAAGGCCCGGCCTGCTGAACAGCCCTGGGATTAAGGAATGTCCAACAGAACTGACATTGGGGCACCAGGGAAGAAGATGAAAACGACACAGACGCTGTGGAGTAACGGCAGCAGGGAAGAAAAATGAAGAGACCAACTAAGGGAACCTACAGCAGCCCGAGGACACAGCAGGAAATGTAATGCATTAACGTAACGCTTCTTAAAAACGGGCCGGTTAATTGAGGCTAAATTACAGCTGAATGCCTGCAGAAGTACTTATGACATCTGCATTAATACCATTTGAGCTCATCAGGATTAATAGCATTCTAACAAGTGCCAAAGGAATTAATAAGTATCGGGACTTTACAAGCGATGTTTTGCAACTGTTGGGCTTTCTTATCCCCCTCTCCTCCCTCTCAGCCCCCTGGAAAGCATTAATGGAAGTTACTGAAAGCAGAGGTGCCTTCACCAGTTGCATCCACTGGGTTAAGGAATAACCAGTCATTCGCATTACGCTACTTACTACGCCTGCACCATGCAAGAAAACTGCACTCTGGTGCTCTTGCAAAGCTGAAGAACGAGGCAGGCTTACAGCAAATTTAGTATTCTTTTAATTAAATATAAAGTGGGAAAGAAAATACGGTTTCCCCTCTCCCTGTAAACAAGGATAAAATCTGAATTACTACTTATCGACCAACTATCAGGACAGTACTGAAAAAGCTACCCAAGTTTTGCTCTCCTGCTCGTGCCCGTCTGCGAGTTTGATGCCTCCTTCCCACTCTGTTGAAGGGCACCTAGTAAACGGAGGCTGCAAGGGGGGACGATGGGGCAAGGACAATAACAGTGACAAATAAAAGCAGCTTTGGTGGCTTGGCCAGAGCGCTGCTAACCCAGGCTCCTTCCAGAGCTGCCACCCTCTCCACTGCTCCCGCTCACAGGTGCTAACCCACAGACTCCACCATCAGCAGCCTCAAGGGCTGTTCTTCAAGCAGTGACACGCAAGGAGTTAGAGCTAAAAATACCACCGAAGTTTCACGGGATTTGGCGCCCTTAGCTCCCCGCTTCAGAAGTGGAGCCTCCAGCCCCATGGGGAAGGCAATGTTTTCATTTCCATGGATCACGTTGCTTCTCACAGTGCCACATGCCACCCAAACGCCGCTGAAATTAGCAGCCTTCGATGCCTCCCACCACCCGTCACCTCTCACATTCTTCCTGTTGCTGGCTGCTAAGGACCGTTGCTTTTTCCGTGTCGCCTGTTTATTTTTGTAAACTGGGCCCATCCTGCACCTAGAGCCCATCTTCTCCTCGCGGTATCTTCCACTATCAAAGCAATCCTGCAGGAAGCTCAAGCAGAAAGGGACAAACCATGAATGAATGCAAAATCTGGCCTACATGGGAGCATTTAAGGTCAATTCAGCATTTAGCAAGATTATTCCACTAGGAACTGCTACACAGGCAAGAATATTCAGGTTGGAATATCAGCACCAGACTCACTGAAGGCAACACCACAAGTCCTGTTGACATGGACTGTCTTGGGGCTAAATGAGAATGTCCTTCTCCAAGCAGGCAATAGCTGAAGAGAACATGAGTTTTTGAAAAGAAATAGTTGCCGGGTGCAAAAAGAAACAAAACAGCACAAATCTGATCCCCCAACTTAGATCCACCCTATTTAGGTGCACCACTGCATGCATAGAAACAACTGCCAGAGTGGTGGAAAGAAAGAAAAGGTTAAATATCTCCACAGACATCTAGACTGACATTTAAAAACTGCACAGCCTGAGAAAAGAGAGAGAGAAGAATTTTTTTAAAAGCCAAGGCAGAGAAGATGCAAAACCCAGGGCAATCTTGCAGTCCCCAAATTTAGGGATGTTTAAATCTTTAGATTCTCAGCCAACATGTGTCCCCCAACTCGGACCTTCCTTTGCAGTGGAAAAACAGCAGTGCCGGTTCCAGCCGCGCCGATAAGTGACCTGGAAAAGTCCCTCCTCTCCATCTCTGCCTCTCCTTCCACTGCCACGTTACGTTCTAACCTAATTTAAACAGATTCCACTAATTAGATAGATTAAACACATGCACACTAATGTTTGCCCCAGTTATTCTACTGCAAGATGCTCGAAAGAGGTGACAAACTGCAGCCCCGAACACAGGTGGCACGGGCGCGAGCACGATGGCACGAGCACTGCCAAGGCTGGGGAGTGTCACTACCAGGGGGATGACTTTACAGCTCAACAGAGGCTGCCTCGCTTGTGAGTTATGGGCTTTGTCAAGACCAGGGTAATAAAAATAAATTTTAAAAACCTTTTTAATACCCAGAACCATCATATTCCTTTCCCTGGCCCCCCCACCTATTTCCCCATACGGGCAGATATATTTCAGCGTCACGGAAAAGTGGTTAAAAGCAGTTTATGAAGCTAATAAATAAAGGAGAGCCTGAAAAATGCTTCAGATGAGCTTGACAGCACAAGTCACACAGCGGGCAGGAAGGCAGCGAGTCACAAGTGATACCAGTGACACCAGTGACACCAGTGACAGCCCGGAGCAAAAGACACGGTTGTGCTGAAGTCTGGATCGTCCAGATGAAGAGTTAAAAAATATATATGTCCACAAGGGAATCGATCTGTGATTAACGAAGGATTAAACGCTGAATCTGGGACAATCAATAGCCCTGCTAACGCCCGGCGCAGGGTTTCCCGCTCCAGCCCAGCCCCCTCTGCTTTGCTTGGAGGCTGTGGTTCCTGTTAGCGGGAAGGGGATCCTGAGGATGCGATTCCAGAGGAGATCGGAGACAACAAACAAACAAACAAACAAACAAACAAACAAACAAAGGAATCATCACCCTGGACAGTGCATGAATTCACTCCAAGAAGCAGAAGGTCCTCCTAGCTGGGTTCAGGTTTCTCCACTTTGCACCCCACGTCAGGCTCCATCCATGCAGCACGTTCACAACCGGCTACGAGGGATGGGGCCAGCCCATTATTTTTAATTTATGGCAATCCACAGTAACAGCAATTACCCCCTATTACGAAAGGCATCTGTATGCTCACACTTCCCAGCACTGGATTTTATTTCTTCTTTTGCCATTTAGTCTTTTTATTAGCCAGATGGATCACCAAACTATCACAAAAGCTACTATATAAACTCCTTAAAAGCACCCCGCCATGAATGGCTCCCTCTAAAGTAATTAATACTGATTTATAAACATTCAGGATTAGGGAACAACTACTTAATTCTCCCTTAATCCCTTAGCCAGCACTGCCTTGTGTGCAATGTATAGGAATATAGATTGGGCAGAGTGAAGTTAATAGCATTTCAAGGGCAGAGCTGCTGGGTCATGCCCAGCACCACGATACGGCAACACGAGCATCCACAAACTACCACATGCAATGGGTGGGATTGGGATGGGCTTAGGAGACAGCAGCAACTCTGCTCCATGTCGAGCACCATTCCTGGCTTTCCCCACAAATCCATGCACTCAGAGTACAAAGTTATGGAACTTCTTAAAGGGATCCCGTGAGCTGTCCCCATACGGCACTGTGCAGGGACCGTGCAGCGTCGCGCCGTGCACAACGGGACCCGCACTTGCACAGCGCCTCCCTCCCAACACCCATCCAGGGGTTCGGCAATTCCAATGGGATAAAATCCTGTCCTGGGGTTGCTCATCAGCTGCTGAAACCCAGCGGGTCACCGCTCCTTTTCCAAGCGGCCGGGATCCAGCTGGAGCACCAGGCTGCATCTGCACACACGGGGCTGGGAGGGCCGGGCAGGGCACACGGCGGGACCCGCACAGCGAGCGCCCGGAGAGGAGGCACCAGAAGCCCTTCCATAGGCTGCTATTTGCAGCCTCCAGATAAAGAGCTCCAGGAGTCTTCCCCAAGCCAAAGGGTTGGTTTGCTCCGTGCGGGGAGCAAAGCAGCAATTTTGGGACTTCAAAAGCCAGCGTGCCTGGGAGACCAAACTTCTACGTGCATTTAAATCGCGGTGCAAGCCACATTACACACACCAGACACAGCGACCTAATGAAGAAGATCTCCACGTTGCTGCTCATTCCCACGGTAGGAAAGTCAGTCAAAGCGAAAGCACTGCCTTGATAAGCACAGGATTAAGATACAGCACCATCCCCTGCATAAATATTTACCCTGACAATTTGAAGCTTCCCTTTCAAGAAGCTTGTCTCCCTGCACAGCTGAAGGAGGGAGATCGTGCTGGGAAGTGGTGGCTCCAACACAGACCGGTCCCCATCAAATACTGTTATGTGGCCTGGCGTGGCCTCCAATTATTCCACCCTGTTCCATGGGGCCTAGCCCTGATCTCCAGGTCCTCACCTTGGCGCGATGGCCTTGGAGCTACCTGAGATGACAGGAGATTCCTGTGCACTTTAGCATTGCCATCTCCATCTCGGTGACTTCCCTTGAGGTGACAGTGACAGCTGAGATGCCACCGCTTGCCTTGGGCCACCGTGAGCAGGGTTTGCTGCAAAGCCTCTTCTTATGCTCTAAGGAGGGATACCAGGAAAAATGAATGATATGAAGTGGTGGTGCCGCCTAAAACTCAGACCTGGAAAGTGTCCAGAGAGACCCATGCAAATTGTATGTTCCAACCACAGGGTTGCTGCAATAGGCTTCATTAACCATCAGTCGCTAGTTTTAAGTCTAGTCTGCCCTCATTATCAAGCAGAAAAGAACTACTACAGTGGTCAGCCGCACCGAATTTATTATACCCTTAAACTGCAATTTACCTTACCCTTTAAATAATGGTATTTCTCCCCGTACTTTAATGTAAAGAATACTGCAAAGACAGCAGTCCTTGCATTTTCACAGGGAACAGAAAGGTTAGAGGCGAATGCTATATAAACACTTATTATTTATAGACCAAACGGGGTATTTTCTACTGTACAAACAGAGAAGATGCTGCCCGTGCCCTGGAGAGGTCTCGTTTCATCTGAGCCATACAGGAGAGCCATAAAGGCGCCCACAGCGGAGGAGCACGTTTGGAGCTGCCCTTACTCCTGCACGGTTATGCACAGGGTTAGGTCTAGACTTACAGCCTCGCCCTTGCCACATCTATGTCCGTGTTCAGGGGTTTGAAGTCGAGCACTTTGTGGAAGGGCTTTTTAAAGCAAGTTGATACACGGCCAGGTGCTGCAGACGTGGATGTCACTGGGTGCTGCTTTGGGGTGCAAGAGGCACCGTCAAGACCTAACACCCGATTTAAGAACCGTCGCCAATGTCCTCCCTATAAAACACGGGACTCATGCGCCAAAGGCCAAGAGCACGAGCAGGCTGCAGGAGTTAATGACTAAATCCATAAATTCAGAGCAGATCCCACAGGGCAGCTCAGCTGAGCCCTAGCACAGCCAGAAGCATTTGAAAACCTCCTCTAGCTCCTGTAGGACCAGGGTAAAACCCCCAAAACTAACAATTTAAGGGATCTTCTTCAGCATCTTTGCAGGTTTGGTACCAAAGCCCCC
>VZSG01000202.1:517701-533694 GCA_013398315.1 Nothoprocta pentlandii | reverse complement strand
CTTGCCTCGCCAACTCTAATTCCACCCGGGCTTTGGCCTTCCTCATTTCACATCTGCATTCTCTGAAATGGGGAACTGCTCGCATTTGCCCAACCATTCTGTTAAGCTTTTACAAATAACCACAGGGGCTTCCTGCAGCAGGACCACACAGGGCAACAGAAGCATTTGCACAGTATGAACGTCTCTCCTGGGCTTGTTTTAAATGCAGAGTAACTCTGGTTGATTTCCTGCTTTTCCAAAAAAATAGAAAGTAAGCAACCTAAAGCCCTGTTTTTGTGGAGTAGCCCTGTTGAAACACAGAATTTTAACGCAGCTTTTACTCTGATTCAGGGTACGTTCCAGCCTAAGATAAAAACCACCCTAGTGAGGGCTAATGCACTTGCCCTGGCAATGAAAGGCACTAGCAGTGACAAACCTCATGAGTAACAACCGACAAATTGTCCAAAGCCAGAGCAGGACACGTTTACTAAAGGCACTGTTGGGATGTGAGCTCCTTGCTTGCAATGGCTTAGCAACCCCCTCCAAAACCCACGGCATTTCTGTAAATGCAAGAAGGTAAAAATAACATCCTCCTCCGAGTGTCATTGCCGAGATGCTGGATTGCTGCCACCGGCTTCCGTCACCACAGAAGAAAGGCAGGTTCACCGGCCCTTCCCTCTCTTCTTGTTGGTACAGGACGTTCCCATCCAAAATGAGAACCTCTGGAAAACCTCCAAATCTGAGCAGCTTCACAAAAGGGCTGCCCTGGCACACCGTATCCCAAGGGGAATCTGGGCAGGCCCCCGGCTCTGCTCTCCAGTGGGACCAATACAAGGAGCCCAGGCCTGGGGAGACTCCACGTGCACGGGAGCGTATGGCAGATTGGAAGCCTGATCCTCTCTGCTCACTCGCTGCCACTTTTTAGGCACATAGTCAAATAACATAAGAAATAACATAAGAAATCCTGAAGGTTTTGGGGGAGGGCCTCTCTCCACAGCCATCCCCGCAGCGCTGGGAAGGCAGCGAGTCCCACCAAGGAGGACTTGGCTGTATTGTTGTTACTGGACGTTGCTCAGGAGCCTCCATGTGCTCCTGGTGCAGCTAAATCTGGCTCCATTCTGCAATCCCGAAACCCGGGCACGGCATCAAAAGCCCCAGCGCTCCTGAATCCGGATCTCAGCTCCTAATGCCTCGGGATGCCCCGGAGAACCGAGAGCGATTGGGCCGCTGCACACAAAGGCTGCCGCCGCCTCCACACCGCGCTCCAGCTCCTGCACTCCTGGCCTTGAGCGCCTGAAACAAGCCCAGACCAGCAGGTCAGAGGCCCAGGAAGGCACTGGAGGAACAACCTGTCTCCCAGGGCCGTCCTCAGGTACAGGCATGGGGATTTAACACAGGGAAAACCTTCCATCCTTGCACTTCCAAGCACTGGCCATCCGCACAGCCATCCTACACACCGAATGTGCTCGCATAAAGGGCTTAAAACAAACATGTAGGGGACTCCATGGCCCGTGCAGCTCTAGACCAGGTCGCCCCACGTAAGCCAAGGGCATTTCCAAGCCCTGGCTCCTGCCCAGGCCTGGCTGTGCTGCGCACCAAGCTCCCCTCGTCCCATCCATCCCATGGGAATGACTTGCCTTTACGCAACCGAGCGCCTCTGAAGCCCGATTCCCCTCAGCTTCCCTAAGCTCGTCCTTTCCCAGACAACCGCGAGCAAATCAGCACCAAAGGGAAAGCAGAAGCAGCCACATTGGGGCTTTTCCCCACATATCCCCCCTCTCCAAGGCAGGCGGTTTCCCGACGCGTGCGGAATTCAGGCAGAAAGCGGATGCCAGCGCCAGGTCAAATGCACTCATGGCAGCTACACGACCCCTCCTGCATGGCCCCTTCAGCTCCTCAAAGGTTAAATTAAGCTTGAGAGGACGCAAAAGCCAGACCTCAGGTAATTACCTACTCATCTCTCCCGCGGGCTTAATATTTATTTATTTTAGGGCATCTAACAGCTCTCCTGGGCTGACTCTGCGGCTCGGGAAAAATGATTACTTAGTCCTAGAACTTAAAAATTCTATTCTGGGCAAGTTTTACACCCAGTGCTCTACAGCATGATTAAAAAAAGCCAGAGTTTATCAAGCTTGGGAAAGCTGGACCCCTTCTGCGGCTCACCTGTCTTCAGGAGACCCACCAAGGGCTGAGACAAGAGATAAAGGTTCAAGAGCAGGAATTTAAGAAAGAAGAGCATGTTTTGAAACCCTTAACGGTACCGATCAAATTTTTATCTTGTTTTCTTTTTGCAACTGCTAGGATATTTGTTTTTTTCCCTTTTACGAACCACCTAGTAGTGCCTTTAATAACAATTCACAGCCCACTCTTCTTTGAATCCTTCTAAACTCTCAGGGGGACCCAAGCCAGAGTCTGAAGCAAGAACAATCCTCCCGGTCTCAACTCTATGGGCCTTTATACATGAGCTTAAATTAACACCCACGTCACCATCAAAAACACACCCATTTGTCCGCTCTAGGCTTTACAGCTAGGCTAGGCTTTCTTTTTCCCCCCATTAGAAGAGATTTTTACAAGGGAATACTCTTGTATTTAATATTTCTGCCACCACAAGACAAGTCCACGGGTAAAGGCAGATGTTTTCCCTCTAAGGTAGAGTCACGGAGGTCCATTTTTAAATTATGGTGGATGAATGTACAGATGGAAGCACACAGGATGTTTCGGAGGGTGTTCCAGAGAACACTGGTTCAGCGGCTGGCACGAGAGCAGCGATCAGGCTGCCCTGGCAGAGATATGCTGTTAAGATACAAAACAAATGGAGCATTTTTGGTGATACAAGATCCGCTTTTCTCACGCTGCAGGAAAACACGGTCTCTGTCTGTAACTTGAGGGTAACAGGGTGAGGATTCGGCGATCCCGATTCCCACAGCAACAGTGTTAACTGTGTGTGGTCGGTTCCTCAGCAGCAACGCTCACTGGTCCAGGCTCTTCACCCACACCTGCGCACGTGACGTGCTTCTAATCCCCACGCTGGGAAGGGCTGGATTCATCCTGCCGGGATAAAGCGCCACTGCCAGGTACAAGCTATGGAGACATTCCTAATGTGCAGCTCAAGGGAGCCCAAATCCACCCTGGCCTAAGAGCAGAGAGGAGTTACAGGTGTCTTGTGTCTATTTAGCAGGACTCTTAGCCAAACCAAACCAACCACCCAGCTCTTATCAGTGACAATCTGCATCTGTAGACACCTATAAAACTCAAGAATACACTATGGACTGAAACCAAATTAAAAAAAAGAATTAAAAAAAAATCAAGAAAAAAAGATGTAATTCTAAATGCTTAGCTTTCAAAGGAACCTTGAGCAAATCACTTCACTTTGCAGCAACTCAATTTCCCCAACCACAAAACCAGGCAACGAATACTCGGCTGTTACTTTATTTGAAGGGCTGTTCTGAAGTCTCTATGGGAATATGCTCTGCAGATGGAAAACTTAATGAAGACTTTACATACGTGTGTAACTATAGATAGATAGATATATCTATATATGCTTAGCTTTGATATGTCTCAATGTGCAGCACTTCCAAGGTGGCAAAGACGCAATGGTTATAACAGACTGAAAAAAATAAGTCACAGGGTGACTCCGACAGCGTGACAAATGGCACTTCCTTCCTTGCTTCCACAGGTGCAATCACAGGTCGGGCCTGCTCGCTACGGCCAGCGCATCCGTGTCGCCCATCCCCGGGATGTCCCTCCCTTGCCAAGCGGGAAGGCAGCAGGGATTTCATGACCTCTGGGCAAACATCTCCAGATAAAGCGGTTAGCTCTGGCCAGCGCGTTTCCCAAGTGTTTCATTTGGAAAATATCTCCTGGTGGTTTCTTGGCCTTTCCTTCCGCAGCCCAGAGCTAGCTCCACGGTGCGACAATGCCAGGCTTGGTGAGGCCAAGGCCAAGGCTGCGAGGGGCAGCTCCGCCTAGCTGGGCCTTGCAGGGCACACGCGGGCCCAGGGAAGCAGACCCTGTGACACAGACCTGGCTTTAGTCTGGCCCCCAACCTGGAACTGCAAAGAGCAACCAGACCCACAACAGACCAACGTGCAACGCTGCCGGTGAAACAGTTGATCCCACCTGGAGTACTTGGTGGCAGTTGTGAAATGAAGCATCTCCTCGAGGGAGGGCCCTGACAAACTGCCCAGCCACCTACAAGCACTTGGAGCTGTGGCTGCCCGCGGATCACAAAGCTAAACTAGCAGTGGAAGGCGTTGGAAAGGGTGTCATTCCACAAAGCCAGTGCTTCGGGAGCAACACGTGAAAGTGGAAATGGAGACAGCGGGCAATGGGGCAAAACAACAGTGCAGCCGCCAGCCTAGATCCCGAGTAAAAGAAAAGCAAGCTGCAGAAGAGTCTCTCAGCCAGCAAGAGGCAAAGGTTTCCCCAAAGAGAGGAGGGCTATTTTGCCCTTGGGCTACTGAGGACCATGGAGCACTGGACCAGAAGCGAGGGATGCAAATTGCAGCACTACTCCCAGTCACAGGCTGACAAATGTGGTGCCATATCCTGGCTGGGGCAGCCTCTTCATTTATTTACCCCATGACAGGGTGACAGGGTCTGCACTTCCAGCCAACGGCGCTCCGGAAAATCCCACTCAACCCGCGGTGTTCCAGCCAGACCTCCCCAAGACGTCGCCTTGCTGAAAATGGCTCAAAGTCCTGCCTGGTCTGCGCCTCGACGGGTGCCTCAACCATGCACGAGAAACACAGACCCAAGTTACTCCAGCAGAGTCACCAGGAGAACGGGAAAGCTCCGGCCATGTGTGGTTTTTTGTAGGAAGAGAAGATTTCAGGCACCAGAAGCACTAGTCCAAATCCTCTCCTCCAGACTAGATCTAATCAGAGGATGGTTGAGGTTGGAAGGGACCTCTGGAGGATCATCTAGTCCAACCCCCTGCTACAGCAGGGACACCCAGAGCACGGGTCACCTGGTCACATCCAGGAGGGTTTGGAAGACCTCCAGAGCAGGAGACTCCACAGTCTCCCTGGGCAGCCTGTGCCTGGGCTCCGGCACCCTCACAGTGAAGAAGTTCCTCCTCATTTGCACATAAAACATCCTGTGTTTCAGTTTGTACCCACTACCCCTTGACATGCCCCTTCCATGGGGCTCTAGGCTTTCTCTCTCTCTTAACCCTAACAAACCCTAGACAACCCTGACCTGTACATGCTGCAAGCCAGCTTTTCATCTCGTCCATCACTAGGAAAATCCTTCAGAGGGAAGGAAGTCTTTGTGTCCTAAGGACCCTGGGCAGCCTTTTGGGGGCACCAGCAACCACTGCAGAAACAGCCCCGAGAGCAGGGGATGCAGATGGACAGCCCTTGGGAAGCCCTGCACGCAGGGATCTGGGCACGTGGGAAATGGCTCCCATTTGCCCAGACTTCTGCTTTCCTTGCAGCAGCCGGTGTTCAGGTAATCACACAGCCTTAGGCGTTCACCAGAGGTCAGCACCTATGACCAGGTTGCATCTCAGCAGTCTGTTCTAAAAGGAACCATTAGCTCCTGGGCTGGGCAAGACAGCGAGCTTTCCTGTACGGATTCGGGATGAAACACCAAATATCCTGATGCCCAGTGAAACGCAAGGGAGATGGGGAAGAAGGAGAGAGGAGACACCATATTCCCCCTTACGGAGCGTGCCTGCAATCCCACGGCTGCGGTGGCTATGGGCTGGGCTTTCAGAGGAGCTCCCACCAGGACCTCATGGCATCTTCTCATCTGGCAGATCGCTCAGACCTTCCAAGGGCTCAGCTCCAACTCGGGCACACAACATAGAACTCAAAACAGCAGCAAAACCCACCCTGAGAGCCCAGGGCAGCTGGGAGTGTCTGCACATGGCCAAGAAGAGCTGGGAGGGGAACGGAGGTCACGGGGACACCCGGGACGCAGCGCTCCCAGGAGAGGCCCTGAGCTCCATCATGTCCACGGCCTGCTCCATGTCCCACACCTTGCAGAGCATCGGGGGGCCAAGGGATCTGCAGCCTCTGGCCAGGGGAACCAAACCAGAGAGGCGCCGTGGGCAGAGCACCAGAAACCGCTGCACGGCATCGGTAGGAGATGAGGACCTGGGGTGGACCTGAGAGGGCAGAGCACCCTCTCCCTCGGCAGAAAGGTCCCCAGGGAGGTGGTAACTCGAACGTTCCCATTACTGCACACACACACTCTGGCTCCTGCAGATGTCCAGGAAGGCCTGTCACACAGCTGTGCAGAATGAGGAAATTGCCCATAAGAAAATGGTTAAATCAGACCAAAAAAAGCAGCAGTGAAAGAGCTTGGCAAATCTTCTGAGGGTAAAGCTACAAACACCCCTTATTGCAAGTCTGGATCTGGGAAGCTGCACATGATAGAGTTTAAGAGCATGGTGGAGATGTGCACAGACCCAAACCAGCCCAGTGCCGCTGGTCCCACCACGGTGCTGCCTCCAACAGGGAAACCTCTGAGGGAAGCACAGGTTCCCTCACGCACCGGGGGCACCACCAGTGCCAGAAAACTGCACAACACCAACTCAAAAGAGTACATCTACTTGTAGGTAATTACACTCGGGAAAAGGGTTTTTTTTTTCACCCTTTATAAAGCTTAAAAGATGACAATGTTGTAAAAATGGAAATAATTTTTAAAATGCCTCATCATCAAGGTTTTGTTGTTTAAATCATCATCTCCCACCACCTTCCTTACCATTTGCCACGTGCAGTTCCAGCTCTGTCATTCCCTACACTACTAACGCAATTCTTCACCCTCTTGTCCTCCACTCTGAGTTCTTCCTAGAAGTTTCCATTTCTGGTTTGGCACCTTAAGGACATGGAAGATGTTCCCTGTGATGGACGCAAGTGCAGAAAAAGTTGAAGTGAACTCGAACCCTGCTGTTAGTTACTGAGACTCACAGACACTGGGGGCCTGCAGTTCTCCAGCTTTGAACTGACTACCAGGACACGGTGGCTCCATGGGCCCTGCAGGACAGCCTGCCCTGGTCTCCGCTGGCCAAGTTCTCAGGGGAAGTCTGCAAGCTTCCGTGTAATCTTCCATAATCTCTCTTGTAGCACAGGACCCAGCTTCATAGTAAAGACCACCACCAAGCACCACACAGTCCCCACCAGGACATCTGTGCACACCGGTCTTCTCCATGGCCTGGGAGAACATCTGCCCACACCACAGCAGACAACAGGACAACCAGGCTGGAGCAAAGCATGCAGCCCAAGGACAAGCACGTGGTGGCACTGGAGATCCTCCAGGTCCCCCATCCACAGGCTGAAGTGCTCTCAAGGAGCTGCAGAAAGCGCTTTGTGACACCTCAGGATATCATGGATTATTTCTGGGCAACATAGCACAGCAATAAAATGAGATTTGGCCTCTAGCAACACACACTTCTGCCCCCTCTGAGGCACCCAGAGGCACCACTGGGGAACGGTGCTGTCACTGTGAAGGACATGGAGAGACGCAAGGAATCCCCCAAGAAGGCAGATGAAGAGCTGGTGAGATGTGCTATGCAATCCCCCTCCAATGCCTTCCAGGACACCAGCACGTGCTTTTGGTCTCTGCTGCCCTCTTTGGCATTGTCCCTTGTGTAGGGTCTGTGCAGCGAGTGGTGTCCAGGGCCACGTGGAGATGCTGAGCAGCCCTTCCTGAGCCACATCATGGCAGGAGAGGCCTCGTGGGCATGACCGGCCTCTCTCTCCCAGTCCCATATCCTCCAAACAACCCTGCCACATTCTCATTCACTTCTATTTGCACAACTCAAATTACTGACATCAAATCATAACTAAGGGACCGTCTGTGCTCCTGCAGGAAACAGCAGCTCAGAGCAGGCACCACCACCTTGCTCGAGCACATTAAACCCACCAGTACATCCCGCTCCGCTCTTTTCCAGGACACTTTGCTCAAGGAACTTTTCTGAGCCGCTCCAACCACGCTTCCTTATCAAGTAGCATTCTTTATTTCCTCCAAACCAAAGCCTTCTCTATAGAGCCCTGAGAATAAGAGATAGGCCCTGAATATCTGTCACTTGAGAGGCCAGCTTAGATTGTTTTTAATAGGTTGTGGTACTCGTAACCAGTTTTAAACTGACAGGGGAAAACGATAAAGAGAATGAGATCTGTGTTTCTGAGCTCACATCAAAGGGGAGCTTTAAAGCATCAGTAAAAGGCTGTCAAAAAAGGAAAGCTTTACCCAGCAGCCTGACAAAGCAGGCTTCAAACAAACAAGAAATAAATAGTATCCCCAAACAAATTAATCCGATGGGGAAAACACAGTCAAAAAGTAAATATTGCACGCTGCCCGTATCTGCAGAGAGACGAGAGAAGCCAAACGAGGCAACCAACCCTCTGCATTGAAGGCACGCAACACCCAGGAGGCCTCGGCACAAACGAGATGTTTTCCTGCAGAAGCTCAAGCGCTCACAGCTATTTCCAGCCCCGTTGCCTGCGTTGAAGTTGTCCATGGGTGCCCAGAGCGAAGGAGCTTCCTGCAGAGACCATCGTGCGGGATGACGGCCGCTGGTGTCCATCGCTGCCCTTTGGGTGTACGCTCGTGGTAACTACACAGTAACTAACTGCACAAGCCTTTCAACATCTGAAAATACAAGATAAAAACCTTCCCTGACCTTCACCAGCTACTCCCAAGAACATGTTCTCTCCATCCATTAGATGGTCGCCATGGAGGTCACCCAGCCTGTGGTCACAGCAGTGCCCTGCCGTGGTTGGGAACCGTCCGAGTGACCCCACGGCAGCCCACGGAGCGGCTCGGAGCAGGGCCGCCTCCGGAGACACGAGCACGGCCTGCGCACACGATGGCACGGGGCTCTCAGGCTGCCTCAGACAACCCAGAGCTCGGGGAGCACCGCTCTGAGCGCCCACCTCTTCCAGCTGCAAAGCACCTGTGGAACAACCCAGACCCTCCATGCCATGCCGGTGAAGGCAGCGCCCGGGGGGCCACCATGGCCCCACGTGCTCCCGCATCCCCCAACCCCTCCTGCACTTGCCCCCCCTGGCCCGGGCACCCCCTAACCAGTCTCCTACTCCGGAGCCCCTGCACCCGCGAGGAGTGGCGGACATGCCCAGGGAAGCGCAAGGTAAGCAGGAGTTCTGCTTGGTTAATTAGGATTGCTCATCAGAGACAAAAAAAGGGCGATTTAATGCAGAACTGCTACAGGTAGTTGTTGCATAAGAACATTCCTGCATATCTGGCTGCTTTAGGAATATTTTTAATTAACAGCTTCTCTTCGGCTAGGGCAAGCCATGGAAAACAAGGAAAGAAGTTTCACGTAAGGACACTGCCGAGTCTCCTGGCTGCCAGCAATTCCTTCCTTCAGGGAAGGGTTGGAATTAAGAGCAGCCTGTCTTCATTGGCCTTCCAGAAGCCAGGGAACTGCCAGCGCCGATGGCAACGCAACTGTGACTTGCACATTTGGCAAGAGTCGTGCTCTCCTTCGCCAAACGCGGGGAACGTGGTCCCCACCGAGGGGGCCCTTGTGGGGCCGCCAGCTCTTTCCCTAGGGCTGGGGAGACATCTCGGGAGCAGCAGCTTGGTGCACGGGGCCTCTGCCCGCAGCCGTGTGGGGAGAAAGGCACCAAACTTGTGCCGAGAGCACAAGGACCGAGCAGAGGACACCACTTTTGGACATCCAGCCCTACGTGTCCTTCCGTGAAAGGCTGCAGACCCCTTGGGAGCCACTCGGTGCCGTTTCCTGCTGCAGTCCCCTCTATTCGCTCTGCTCTAGTCAGCAAACCCAGGTTTCTAGCAACTGTGCTCACAGCCTCATGGTCTGCTCTGCCAGCTTAGCCTTACTTGGCATGTGCTGCAACACACTCCCCCATATTCCCACTCCTGGGACACGCACGGCCCTGGAGACCACAGCACCTTGGCTAAATTATTTATTCCCCAGCTCCACCTGACCTGGGAGGTCTAAATAAACTACTTCTTGCAAAATGTGTAGTGTAACACCATAAATATTACCACTGACGCAAACGTAAAGGCTGTCTGCAACAATTAGGACTCTACTACACAGGATTTTATCAGATACTATCTTATAATCGCGATAAAAATAGCTGGCTCCATAGTAGTCATTGGTTTCCTAACTATCTAAAAATAAAAACAACAGATGTAGTGCAACTCCAGGCAAGGCACCAACTGAAATAATATTAACCTATATTCCAGGCTGCAAAGGTAAAGGCTCTGCCGGCTAACCATGCCTCTAACCCAAAGTTAAACATCAGGCTGTCCCTACAATTTTGGTTTCCATCCTCAGTGGAACTGGAGATTCCAGTTCTCTTTTTCCCTGGGCACCCCGCACTCACTCAGCAGCCCCACTGAATGAAACACTAAGTAACAAGTGAAAAAATAACTAAAGAAGTGAAAGGGCTACAGATTAAAGGAATTTATTATTCCCTGACCTTCTAAATACATTGTTTAGGTATCTGCAGTCAACAAGGAATGATGAAACAAACCCAACAAAAAAACAAAATCAAGCCAAGGGGCTCATAAAACCTGTTCAGCGAGGCCCTTGTATCTTGGTTAGATTGACCAGCACAGCATTTTAACCAGCAAAAGCCCTGCCCTTCCCCATCACGAGCAACAGAGGCACAAGGTGGCCCTAAATCTTGCTCTTCGTTTTTATCATTCACACACCATGGGACCACTGAAGACGTATGGGCCCACCGTGCCAAGCACCATACAGCGAAACACACTGAAACAGTGAGATACAGCGCTCCAAGATATTGTAATTTAAAGACAAATCACAAAGCAGAAATAGTACCAATTAAAGACAGGAACGCACAGATAGGGCTTGAAAAGATGAAGCAACTTGCCCAAGGTCACGGCAGACAGGTCTGCCAGAGCAGAGAACTGAGCTCGCTCTCCAGAGCCTCCTCACGGGTTTTGTCTCACAGATGAGAACGTTGCTTCTCCACTTTGATTTTCACTACACGCCGCATGTCATAAACTAACAGGAGATTCAGAAAACACAAAGGCTGCAGGGTTGCTGCTCCCAAGACCTCCATCAAGGAGGCAGCTTTACCCACACCTATCCCCAGTTTGTCCCCTATGGCACAAATGCAGCATTAGCGCAGAACAGTTTAAGCTGGAAGGACCCCTTGGAGTCACCTGGTCCAACCTCTTGTCTAAGCAAGGCCAAGTAGGATCTTATCCACGCAAAATGTGAGTAACTTTAAGGATGCAGATCCCACCACCTCCCTGGTCCTCTGCTCTGGGATGCTTCATCCTCAAGCTGAAAGAGCTTTCCCATGCTTTTCCCTAATTCTCACAGCATCTCCCAGCGTATCACGTCCTCGGGCATCCTGGCCATCCCAGGAACAAGCCTTAGACCCTCGTGCTGCATGGAGGGCTACATCTCACTGAGCCACACGCAGCAAGGACCATGGGCAGCTGCCACCACAGGAGCCTTTCACTCGGCTGCACTGGCCGACTCTTCCCAAAGCCTGCACCTCATGGAGCTCGCAAGGAGACCGGCTCCTGCTTGGCCGATCCTGGAGACAGCACGTGGCAGAGTTCCAGTCACCAAGAACTCCCAACCAACCAGAAACGTCAAATGCAACCTCAAGATGCCATGAATCCAACAACTGGAGGTCTCTGCTCCAAGCCACACACGTCCAGACACAGCGCAGCCTCCCCAGGACAGCACTGTGCCCAAGGGCAGACGCTGGGAGCAGCTCTGTGGTGGCTCTGCTGGACGGGGACCTTCAGCTGCTCTCGCACCGTGGCAGGGACACCACGATGGGCAAGACCTCTGCAAGAGGTGGTGTCTTACAGACATGGTGTCTCTGGAGGTCTTCCAAGCCCACGTGGATGCCACCCTGTGCCACATGTCCCTGCTGGAGCACGGGGTTGCACTAGACGATCTCTAGGGGTTCCTTCCAACCCCAACCATGCTGTGACTCAGTGTCAGTGCTTGGCACAACCAAGGAGAGCCCGCCCTGCTGTCCCGTCCCGCGGCTCAGCAGACGTTTGCAGCACAAACACGTTACACGAGCGGCGTGCGTGGCCGGCCGGCCAGCGCCGGCTCCGCCAGCGAAGCCGCATCCAGGGATCGGGCTGCAGCCTCCTTGGCAAATGCCCCATGGCCCTTCGAGCTGCCCCCATCCACTTCTGCATTTACAACCAAAGGAAAATACAGCTGGCTCCCAATCGGGGAGAACTTGAGATCTAAGAACTGCTCCAGCCAAATGACACAGGGTAGTTTTTACAATCCTATAAAAAAGAAACAACTTTTTTTTTGCGAGCCCAAACTATTTGTCATACACTGTTTGCATTTTAGTCATATAAAAGACTGAGTGTGCACATAAGCGCTATCTCGCTGCTCCTTGAAACCACAGTAAATACTTTTATTTTTGTTTTCTTCTTTTTAGCACTTCAGAAGAATGCATGGCAAATTAAAAAAAGAAAAAGACAAAATGTTTTTAACTCGTGTTGCTAGCTCAGAAGTTCAATTCCGCACTTTTGATCCACGCTGCATTGTATATGACAAGGCACAATAAATTACATTAGTCTTAAGCCTGGAGCAGTCAGCACAATTGTGATTAATGCATTTTCGAAAAACCAAGGTTGGAGCATTGTGAACAACTGCCACACAGCACAGCCTGGGTATTCAAATCTTTAGGGAAAAAGCAGTTTTCCAAGTCTCGGAATTCCCGAGAAAACAGGAGCAAGTTCCCGGGCAGAAGCGGCTGGCCCAGCTGGCAGCTCCGCCATGCAGAGACGAGCGCTGTCAGTGTCCGCAGTCTAAAGCTTCATTATTTTGGCAGCGTGAACCTGGCAGCAGGGTAACCCGACTCCCTGGGAAGCGGTGCTCCTGGAGCCAGGCTTCGCCTGCCAGGGGCACCACATCCGCAGCGGGAGGCATCAGGGCAGATGGATACCAGGGGAGAGGGCACTCCATCCTTCCCACGGAATGGGAAAGGAAAGGCCAGAGTTTTGAGCTTCTGTTTCTGGAGACTTGGACCAAATACAAGGTTCTTCTGACACGGTTCCCTCCTAGGCACCCACCGGAGCCCCACGGGCCCGGAGAGGGGAATACATAGGAGAACATGGGCTCAAGCAGAGCTGGGGGCACCCAGGCCGGTTCCTAAAGGAAACCTGCACGTTTGCACGCTGCAAAATCCACTTCCAGTGTTTTCAGCTCCCTCTGGAAGCCGCGGGGAAGGGGCAGGAAGGGGAGCCGGGGTGGTACCGAAGGGCAGGGGGTCTCCAGCGAGGAGCAAGCGCAAGATTGGAGGGAAAGCAAAGAGGCTCCGTCACGTTCTGCTTCGCCAACAAAAGCGGCTGCTGAAAGAGTTTTGTCAGACCCAGCTGATAAGGGTAATTACGTGGGGAGCGCTTAGTCATCCACACGACAGCGAGGCAGAGTCTCTCAGAGAGAATCACCACAAAGCACACACACACAAAAAAAAAAAAAAATCTAAGTATAGATTTTCCCGGATTTCAGATGTGAATTAGGGAAGCACAAGGACGCTTCTCCGGGCAGCTCCTCTCATTAACCACTAGAGGGAGCCCATTTTTCTCCATAAAGGTAATTTTCCTAATTGCTGTGTGCGCCCGCTTTGCATTGAGGAATCAACAAAACAATTGCAATGTGTGAAATATGCAAATGGAAATGGAGATTTTACACAAAACCGATAAGGAAAGATAGAGCTCAAGCAAAGCCTACCCCAGCACTTGCACCACCACTTGCCCACTTGCCAAATGCAGAAGAGGCACCAGCTCATGTTTTGCTTCGTTAAAACCGGTGCTCCAAGCCAAGCAGGTTACAAAGGCCATTGCAATTTGCCCTTAAATGTGTGAGCGTCACCGGGCTGATGTGGCACTCGGGAGTCCACCTTCTACTAGGTGCCCTTGAGAAGCCCCATCCGCGTTCTGTGATTACAAACCAAAGGCAACCTCAACTTCCAAGGGCGCTGGAGCTCCCCTTGAACTCCAGCAGGAAGGATCTTTCCCGGGAAGATGAGGAACCCCTGGATACAGTTTCCTTTGCAAATGATACAGAGCCCAAAAGGGTGGCGGGTGAAGACGGCCAGTTGTGCCTGCTGCCAGCTGAGGCTCCGGGGAAGCAGAGGCTTGAGAGACATGACGAGGTGAGCGGGGCTATGGCCCGGAGGAGCCCTGCAGCGCTCGGCTCTTCTCCCGGGGCCCTCTCCTACGTTTGGGGCAGGAAGGAGGCAGGTCCAGAAGGATTCACCTCAGAGATGAATGAGCAAAACAGTGGCGAGCAGCTCCCCGGCACGCAGAGCTCCCAAGGCTCCTCCAGCATGTGAGGAAACCCCCTCTGCTCGAGGTGCTGGGGATGTCCCCTGTCCCCAGTGAGTCACCCTGGCCCAGGCTGTCCCATCGGCGCACGAAGAGCAGTATTTTCTGCAGGAGATGCCTCCTTATTCCACACGAGGTATCCCACGTCTGGCAGCAGGAACCCTTGGCTCGTGTTATTATGTGCTGAGGAAGCCGAGTCCCTAATTTTGCCACAGCTCCGGGGCAGGGAGCATTTCCCTGGGCGTTCAAAGCTCTCTCCCAGGCAGACCTTCCCCTGCGGAGCCCAGCGCTCGTGCTTCCTGCCATCGCTAACAGGAGCAGACGCCGCTTTCAAGTCTGGCAGCACAGCCACTGACTTCACAGTCTTGGGACAGAGCACGGGGCCTTTCCCTAAGCCCATTTAATGGCAGCTATGAACGCACATGGAGCACTTCAGCTAAAGGCATCGCCCAAACACTGGCGGGACGAGCAGCAACCCCCGTTTCGGCGCTCCCCAAGCAGCCCAGCGGGCCGGGGGCTTATCCTGGCATCAGAGCCCTATCTCCGGGGCAGCTCCAACAGGAGCGGCGCTGCCTCGCGCGGAGGCTTTGTGAGCCGTAATCCTCTTAGCTCGCAACAAAGAGCGCGCATGGGAAGGTGCAAAGCGTGCGGGAAAGGCGCTGAAGGCGGCACACAGCCCGGGCGCCGCTCCCGAGCTGGGGATGCATCCCCCGGGCCTGGACCGGCGGCCTCAGCACTTTCTCACTCGCCCACGAGTTGTTTGGGGATACACGGTGCTTAGAGGCACCAATCCCACCTGATGGGACTCAGGAAACCTTCGGGATAACCTGCCCAGCACGTGACAACACCCCCAGCCTCCACCACGAGCCTCCGAAACGCCCATAATCAAGTGAGTGGATCAAGAGGCGGCTCAATCCGCACAGGATCAGCCCTACGGCAGCAGCAAAGGGCAGTCCCAAACAGCGGCGAGTTAGACCCCCATGCCAACCACCAACACAAATTCAAGCGCGTTCAAGGCTTTAAGTTGCTATTTGGGCGGCAGCAGGCGGCTCTCTCGGCAGCGTCCCGCGGAGCCCTCCGGAGCCCCTCGGCTTGGGCAAGGCGCACGTGGGCAGCTGCCCGCACGGCGCCCAGGGAGCCCCCGCACCCCCCAGCTTGCCCCGCACCCCTTGCTGCAGCCCCCAGCACACACGCACGCGCCAGGAGCGCTTGGGACACAAACCCGGCGGGAACCTTTGTGTCCCTGGACCATGCCCGATCCCCTAAACACCTGGAGGCCCGAGGATCCTCCAGCACCACGGAGGCGCCGACCTTCCCAAGAGCCACGGCGCCCTGTGGAGCGGCCCCTTCTCGCCCACGCGGGTCCTCCCCCGCCGCCCGCGGCTCTGCCCCGCGCGGGGCAGCGCGGCCCGTCCCTGCGCGACAAAGAAAGCGCCGCTGGGCTCGAGCTCCGGCCGCGGCCCCGGCTCGGCGCCCCCGGCGGCTCCCGGTGTCCCGCGGTGTCCCCGCGGCTCCCGGTGTCCCGCGGTGTCCCCGCGGCACGTCCGCACAGCGGCGCTTTGTCTGGAGCGCGGCGCTCCCGCGCCCCACGCCGCTCCCAAGTTGGAGCGTCAAAACTTACGCCGGAATAAAGAGGGGAAAGGGGAGAAAAAAAGGAACGGGGAAGAAAGAGCATCCTCGCGCCGGCGTGGGGGCAGAGGGCGCGGGCGGCAGAGCGGGCTCTTCCCC
>VZSG01000202.1:503563-516959 GCA_013398315.1 Nothoprocta pentlandii | reverse complement strand
CAGGGTGCGATGGCTGCGCGACCGCACCCAGTGACCCCCAAGGACTTGGCCAACCACACTGGTTCCGTAGAAAAATTCCCGATTCAGCCGCCTGTTAGACACGGGCTCAAAGACCAAGTGGAGCTGGCGGCAGAGATGGGGAAAGAAATCCCCCGGTGGGAGCCACGGCAGGGCGGGCAGCTCGCAGTGACCTGCACTCACAGAGCCGAGGCAGCCGAGCCCGCTGTGGGGGTTCCGCGTGGCGGTTCCACGTGGAGCCCTTACGGCTGGAGAAGACGCTGGAAGATCCCCGAGCCCAACCGCCCGCCCGTGGCCACAAACTGGGCCCGGCGAAGCCCATCCCTGAGGTCTCCCGAGCGGCGGCGCCGCCACCTCCACCCCCTTGGCTGCTGCCATGGAGAACCGTGTCCTAATGGCCACCCTGCGGCCGCCCAGGTTCAGGTCGCTGCCTCCGGAGCCATCGCCACGGGCTTTCCCCCGCAGCTCGCGCTATGAGCACACACGATGACGCCTCGCTGCCTCCCCCGGCTCTTCGCAGCCGTCCGCAAGATCTCCCAACCTGACTGAGGGAGCAAGCGTGCACAGAAGGAGGCCCCACAGGAGGCAGGAGGCCGTGGCGGCCTCCGGCACCCACCAGGGCTCTGCTCCCGCTCTGCCAGAGTCGGGCCTTGTCCAGGAGAAAAAAGGCGTAAAAGCCAAAATTCTGTGGCGTTCTGTGGGTAAAGGCCAACACTCATTAGAGGACGTGCTGCTCATCGGGCCTGCCCCAGGAAATCTGTATCATCCTTTTTGGACGTGATTTTCCGTAAAGCCTTCCGTACCCCAGCTCCCCTGGATTACACAGCAGTGAATAACGACTAGGGGGGCGACATGGAATTTGTTTTGGAAGCAGGGCTTGGTATGAAATAGCTCAAATGGCAGTATGGATAGCATGAAATGGCTCCAACCCGGCCCCCAAATTACTGGGTAAGAGGAAACGCACGGAGCAGCGAGGGGGGCCCCTCGCCCTGCTGGCAGGGTGTCTCAGAGCACCCTCGTCCTCCGCCGACACCACGCGGAGCTGCAGCCAAGGCCCAAGAGCCCCGGGGAATGACAGGGTGATCCGGGGTGCAGCCGGGTGTCCCCCAGGGCTCCCCCCAGGGCTCCAGCCCACGTGGGTTGTGGCTGCGGGGGTTTTAGGGCGCTGCAGGGCCAAGACCTCAGAGCACAGCCTGATGTCAGTGAAGACACGCTGCTTTATCCCGGGTGAGGATTTGGCACCCTTCTAATCCAACATCTGCTTGCAATCTCCGCATCTCTCTGCGTACTGTTTCTTTTGTCAGGAACACATAAACATCCAGTGCTGGATTTCCCGAGATGCCAGACGACACACACCCATGTTCTTAAGATTAAAAATAGAGCTCTTAATCTGATTTTGTTTCTTCAACCTGCTGGAAACCAGGGAGCATGAATGCGAGGGGCTGCGCGGAGCCTGGGTGCTGGAACGGGCAGAGCCCACCAGCCCACCCAATAAATGGTTCATAAAATCCATGTAATTTTCTGTCACACTCATAATTGTGCCTTGGGCAGGACTTTTATTCCGTGGCTATGGGGGCAAAGCTGGGTCCCTTTGCATCTATTGTGGCCCGTGCCAGGGAGGCCGCTTTTTCAAGCATTTTAAGGAGAAGTTGGTGCCTGGGGGGACCCTGCATCTCCCTTTCCAACCTTCCTTGGCGCCTCACAAAAGTTGAGCACTGACTCACTCACGCTGACATTTTGGGGGGAGAATGATGCCTTTTATAATAACCTTGATATTCTCCTCCTTGATGTCTCAACACTGGCTAATTTAGAAAAGCAACATGTCGCGCGAGGCTGAAAGGTCGCAGGCCAGCCAAAGAGCTCAGGAGATCATGGGACCATGAAAGCGGTGCTGGCTTTAAAATAAAATAGCGTCTTTTTTTCTTGTTTCTTTTTTTAAAGAACAGACAAACTTGGCCGAAAGGCCGGGGATTTAATTTGAACTCTTCTTTCCCATACTGTACAAATACAAATGATGCTGCAGAGCTGCATGGGGGGAGTTCAGTAGGGTTTATCTCCCGAGGTCACTTTAATCTCTCCTTCAGGAGAGGAGCGGCAGGGACCTACCCATGGTCTGAGAAAGCTGCCAGGCCCCTCTAAGCTCCGATGTTCCCGCTGCGGAGCCAACACCCTTCCTAGATTATTCCCCCTGCAGCCGGTAATGCCTCTGCAGCCGGGCAGTGTGAAATTAAATTACAAAATATTGGATTATTCCTGGCTGTTGTGTTCTGCTCCCTCCACACTGTTCCTTTCCCTCTCTTAACCTCCTGATTTTTTCTTGCTGGAGCTAAGGAAGAAAAGGGGAAAAACAAAACGCTTGTAATAGCTTTACATCTACAGTGCTAGCTAGGCTGATGCTTGTGACCTGAGTGGATTCTAACACAGATTCAGACTGGAGACTAAACTTGGGGACAGACTTTCTGGCTTTGAGTCCTCTCTCTGCCTGCTGACCAACAGAGCGGTCCCGCTGCTTAGCGGTCCCTTTGCTTTCTGAAGAGGACCCTGTTTTACAGCTTCCTCCCAATGTCAAACAAATCTAAAAGAAATGCAATCTGACAGAGAAGACCTTTCAGCCTCTATGGAAATCTGCCTTTCCTTATCAAAGATCTGGAAAATGTTAAGAAGGAGCCGAAGATGCTGGATTGACGAGAACGCAGGAGGCCTCACGTGTGTTCCCTCTCCTCCCAGGGCTGCGGCAGCTAACACACACTAGTTATAGACACAGTCTACACAAGCTATACATCCTCAGGATGGGAACTGGTAATTAAGCCAGAGCAATTAGGCACAAGAGCCTTCCTACCTGCACTCCTCCAAGGGAGGGAGCCAAAGCAGCTGCCTGGGGGAACGGGCAGGGGGTAAGAGGTGGACAGGTCGCTGCATCAAGGCTGGTCAAGGTGACGCGCCGAAGTAGCCAAGTCTGCAGAGTGACCAATGAGAAGAACTGGCTTCTTGGGCACACCCAGGAACCCATGTTCAGCAGCAGAGTTTTCCCCAAATTTCTGCTTCCTGATGTTTTGTGAACCACATTGTCCATGGGAACAAGTCTTGCCACTAAGGGTGTTGATAACATGTTCTGTTCACGTGAACAGAGCAGGTTTGGCATTTTCATTCATTTTTTGATGTCATCATTTTAACAGTTGCTTCTGAACACGAAAAACACACCTGGAATTGCTGAAATGCAGCGGGAAACCCTGCAAAAATATTTGTTAGCTCAGTAGGGATGCCTGTTTTTTCAGGCAAAGTTCTCCTTAACATCAATGGGAATTTTTCATAACCCTTAGCACGGATATCAGAGCTGGTTGAAGCAACGCAAGGCGGCTCAGAGGCAACCACTGCTACGTGCTCTGTCCCACTAATGGCTCTTTCCAGAGGTGGCCCTTTGCTCAGGCCCGTCCCTGTGTACTCTTATGGCCAGGTCTTACCTGCATTCCTCCCGTGAATGTCAGGGTGGCCTCAGCTTGCTTGGTTCTCCAGGGGAGAGAGGCACGTTGGTGTGAGGTGGCATCTAGCAAGACCCCAGGACAGTAACAGAGACAAAAATGAAATGAAATGAAATGAAATGAAATGAAATTAATTAATGAAATTAGTGAAAATGAATGAAGTGGAAGTGGTTCCCCCTCCGAGCTGTCGTTTTGGACCATGATGTGTGCACAGCGACACTGGCAACACACATAGATAGAGGTGGCCAAGGAAGGTTGTGAGAACACAATTTGTTCCACCACTTAAGGTAAACACTTAAGAGAGCAGGTCTTAAGGGGACTTGTCACAATCCAGCCAAAAAAAAAGGAAACAAAAAATCCAGATGTGAAGGTGTCCTGCATCTTTCTAGGATCCCCCTAGTTGAGAAGTAAGCTTATCTGCTTTGATTTGATATAATGAGAATGGTCTTACCTTAGTAAGAACCTGGCAAATATTAATTAAGAAAGAGCAAAAAGGATGCCAAGAGCTACCGTAGAGAATAAGCCTGAAAGCTTGAGGTGTAGATTGTAAAAATAATAACAACCAGAAAGCATGGAAATTAAACGCAGTACTTGTTAATTAGAGAGTATTGGAAGCAGCAGGGTAATGAGAAATACGCCCGTTTTTCACCTGTGCAAAGCAGAGGCAGAGGAATTAAATCTCCGGTGTCGGTGCACGTGGCCCTGGCAGTGCTCAAGGCTGTGCCGGGGCTGCTGGAGACGGCGACGGCCGCGCGGGAGCCGTCGCTCTGTCCTACGTGGGCCTGGGATTACCAGGCTGCTGCTGTTGATGCTTCGACTTCGTGGAGCTTAAGCACGGGCTTGTCAGCAGGTCTTGAAGGGGACGGCGTGCGGAGCTGCGGCTCCTTGGCCCGCACAGGGCTCTGCTGGGTGCCAAGAGCCACCGAGGGTTTGCCCTGCGCTCCTCCTTTCAGCAGAAAAGCCCATTTTAACAGGAGGCCAATTGAGAGTTTTCTCTCTAAAACTCTATCGGGTTTTGCTCGTCAGTGTTGGAAAGATGTAACTTTCCATCCATGCGTTTCTGCGCTGCCGCTTTAGCGCAGCACAGAGAGAGGCTGCTCTGTGCTTTTAACCTCCGCAGGCTGTCCCTGGGCTTTGATATAGCAGCTGCCTCACAGCTACCACTAGATTTCAATTAAATCAGCCTATATTTAGGGTGAAAATCGGGCTATTTTAAAATGCCATACCTGCCAACTGTTATTCACGCTCAGCTGTAGCTATTTTGTTTGATGTCCCCAGTTTTAAGATGTGCCATCCATAAAATTAAGAGATACCAAACTGATGTACTTTATATTTGCATCACCCAAAATCTATCATTAAAAGCAGCACTTCTATAGAGAAGAACACATTTAAAGATGATAAATAATACAATGCTCTCTACTCATAAGCAGGGTTGTTAGCATAGAGGTGCCACGGTGGGACAAGACAAGCGATTCTCGGGTGCCGAAAGGAATTAAACTCACTACATTTTGCACTGATCACAAGGACCTATTTCCAACACATTAACACTTCCAAGGAAAGAGATGGAGAGCTGGATAGCAGCGCGACACTCCCGTGTTGTCAGGCGCAGCGCGGTTGTCCTGGGATTTAGGGTAAAACGGGGATGGCTCCGCGTGGAGCGCCCCTATTTTTAGATAATGCCATTACCTGCACGAAACCCCTATTTTGCATATTTTTACATGAATAAGAAGGGAAATCTTATTTGAGTCATCTAAAATTTACCACGCGACTAATGTACCTCAAGTAGCAGATAACTTTTTCATGCAAAAAGCCTGCTCATAAATAGTCCATAATTAGACTTGCTGCCTCTTGGTTGATGGCCTGGACTCTATTAAGGTGCAAGGGCTATTTTTCCGAGACAAAGGCGATTGGGGAGGGAGAATTCAAGCAGGCAAGACCACATCCTGACACGCACAAAATGCTGATGGCTTCACTTTGTCTGCATGTCGAGCGCTTGCTCCTGCAAGGGCTTTGGAGCTGTCAAGTCCGGCTGAACTCAGCTAGACAGAGAGGTGCTCAGAACATCTTGGAAACACTCAGCATCAGGCTGCAAATACTCTTGATGTTTGCCAGTGAAAGGTACCAAAGGGGGCAATGGAGGAATCCCATTTTTGCTGGGATTTTGTCCTGCGTTCACGGCCCCTCTCTGGGAGTAAGGGACGCACAGGGGCAGGCGCGGGGGACGCGGTCGTGGCTCCTGTCGTGGTGCTTGGACCTCGCTGCAATGCGCAGCCCACCTTTATTCGCTCTGGCATCACCCAAGGGTCGCAGCGAGTACCTGCATGCAGCTGATAAGCGCTGCCCCTCGTCTACGGCCCTGCTTCCAGCAGAAGCTTGGACCACAGGAGGCCTCTTTCAAGCCAGCCCTTTCCAGGACACATGAGGAAGGAAAGGATAAAGATTTTGCTTTGTGAAAAAAATTGTAGAAAAATTGTGTAGAACACACAGTTCTGGATAAATTGGGTGGAAAAACCCACCAAACTACCCTGTTCTGCCAACGGTGAAGTTCCTAAATGGTTCCAAAATGTGATTAATGCATCTAATGGGACAGACAGGTCCTATCTGCTGTCAGTAATTATTTAGCTGCTGGCTGTCTTGCTGATCCTGAAAAGATTAAAGAAGCTGCAAATATGCTTTGCATTGGAGTCGAGGAACGGAATGCAATTATTAGCCTTTATGAGAATGAACACTTTGCCAATAAAAATGGCACGGGAGATTTCAACTCTGCTTCCTGAGCAAGAGAAGTCAGTAAATTTTACAGACTTCGTACTTGGCAAATGTCAAGATTACATCTTGGGAAGAACCACGGGACCTCGTTAACACCCCAGAAACTGTATTCCCCACCCAGAATCACACAGACCGTCTGCGATGCCGTCCGTGAGAACTGGGCACGAGGGCTCATGTTTTGTCAGGAAAACTGCTATTCACAGGAGCTGTCTGACCTTTAAGGTTTCCTAAATGACGCTGCAGAGATCTTCCTCCCATGCAGAGCTTCCCTCACGGCAGCCTGGGTCCTATACAAGGTCCGTATAGCAACTGCATGGCTGCAAGGAAATAAAACCACCTGCTGCCAGGCAGTAAGTGCCCGGGCAAACTCAGTGCTTGGTACCAGCTGAAAAGCAGCCCCGAAAGCAGCAGAATTAACCCCGGATCGGAGGTCCACGGCGCTCGGGCTCCGGGCAGCTGCGAGCTCAGCAGGGCTCATCGCTACCTACTTGCGCATCCCCCCCTCCTCACATGGTGGCATCAAACATTAACCACCTCCTCAGAGGACTCGCTGTTGTTTCCCTCCACAGTAGGCTAAAAAAAAACAAAAATTATAAGCAAAATTTTACGACTCAGCAGGTGGCTTCAAGTCAGAGTGAATAGCTGCAGCACCAGGGCTGATGGCGAATCGTCCTCCCCGGCGCCTTTTCTTCCTTCCTTTCCCCATTTCCCTGTTGGTAGCCCAATGCCTGGTGCTATCTGAGGGGGTACAATATAATGCACCCCAGGAACTATAATTTAGCATCACTTAGCATCCACTTCAGATACAATTAGCAGCCAAGGCAGCTGTGCATTACGGAAAGGTAAATGGGAAATAGAGTCTTAATTGTCAAAGGAAGGGTCTAGAGAGGATCTGACAGGTTTACCTTCTTTTTCTTAATTTGGGTTATATCTTAAATCAACATCCAGACACAGCACATTTTTTTTTATCCTTTTTCAAGCAGCAAAGTCAAATATACTGATTTTCTGCAGCTTAGATCTCATACAGAAAAAAGTGCTGGCTGGGCAGAGCAAAACCAAGGCGTCTTTGCAGAATAGCAATGAAGAAACGCTGGCCCCAAACAATTCCCCTCTCTGTTCAAATCAAAGGTTTGCTCATATCGAGCTCTGTCATCAGCGATTATTCCAAACGAGATAGGTCAGGTCCCGGAGCACCTGCAAATTAGTCTGGAAATTCCCTCCATTAATGCAAGGCCGGCCGCCTTCCCTGTAAGGTGGGAGGGAATAAGGGACTGGAGCAGACGAGTCCAGAGCCCGCGCCGGGCCCCTCTCCTGGAGCCCTGGGACCAGCCAGGCTCCCTCCTCCTCCTCCTCCTCACATCTTTGGGACCTGCCATGTTCCCAGACGCACTCCCACCTGGATGCCGCCCTGTGCCCCGTGCCTCTGTGTGTCCCTGCTGGAGCAGGGGGTTGGACCAGATGATCTCCAGAGATCCCTTCCAACCTGAACCACGCTGTGGTTCTGTGTGAGGTGCCGGTGACGTAGCTCCAGCTGTGAGCCCATGGAGACTCCTGCGCTCGTGCCAAGCGTCCCCGCAGGCAGGTCACACATCTCGGCGCCTACATGACAGCTACGGGGGCCGCCCATGAGCACAACACCCACGGGCGCCGTCCCCACCCCGCAGCACCACAAGCTCTTCCCTAACTTAGGTCTTACCCAGGGGTGTGCAGCCCACCAGGACACATCTGAAGACGCGAACAGCAATGACCTTAGCAACATTTGCCGGTGGCAAATTGCCACCATTTGCTAAAAACATACGCTTAATTCCTAATTTAAATTTGTCTGTAGCTTCCAGCAATAGGTTTTCGTCTATTCTGTCTTTGTCAGTTTAAGTGAATCTTTAATAAATGTTTTGGCCCCTCCATGAAGACACAATCTATCCAACAACTCTCCTTTTTGATAAGCTAAATACACTGACTCTCATAGATACACACTTATCTCTAATTGCTGTCTTCACTGTAGAACCAGGCAAACCTTGAATCTAAAATTGTAATCTTCCTTCCCTGCAGCTTTCTAAAAAAACTCTTAAAATACTTCCAGTTCTATTTATTTTCTTTTACATTTAAGCACTGTCTTCCTAATTTTCTTTATTTGGGAGACAAATAGTCCTTCTGCACCAGCCAGAACACACGTTTCTGCTTTGGACTCCTATTTATCTGCTCCTGCGTACTAGCACCTATGTGCTAGCCTCAATTCCAGAGCAGGTCATAGTTGTCTTTAACAGCAAGGTCCAGACAGGATCACCTTGTGCTTTGCACATGAGAAAAAAACTCCATAATTACAGCGTGGTGCAAGCTATAATGTCTTCCTTTCCATATATGCTACTTAGACACCCATATATCCAGGTGAACTTGAACTGAATTCTGTTCCTATCCTCCAGGTCTTACGTCCTCTTGTGTTTAATGACCAGGCTCTCTGTGTTTAGGCTCCCTGGCCTCGGGGTGGTCTCTGCTCCGCGGTCCCCACGCCGGCTGTACCCGACACCGGGCGCTCCCCTCGCGGGCACCTACGGGGCTTAATAAATGTTCTGTGTCTCACAACTGACCCGAAAGGGCAGGATTTCTTACCGCTGCCACTCTCTTTTCAGGCTGTGTTTTCTCCTCCTTCACTGTGACACTTGAAATTTAGTTATTAGGAGCATTCGGCTTATCAGTTAAATGGATTTTTGAGTAGCTCTTCATCATCTCCCTTCAATATTGTCAGGTTTGGAGAGAAGATGTTTATAAGCCATTATATAGAGATATCTTCTACGGGTGCTAAGAGCTCTTTCTCTGAGATCTTTGCACTCACGCTCTAACGTATAATCAGCTTTTACAGCTATATTAAAGTCTTCAGAAAAGGAGCTGGTTTTTACAATGAAAATTCCAGGCATATGCTTAACTACACCACTGCTCAGCATGAGAGCCTAGGATTATATTTAATATGATACACACAACATTTTATCATGCAAACTGCAATTACTTTCAGGAGAACAACTGTTTCCATCCAGAAACGCTGACCTGACTGCTTTTCGTTCGCCAAAAGCGTAAACCAGCACTTGCAAACTGGAAAAGAGAAATGCATCTCTGATAAAAATAACACGGTTATAAAACAAACGGAGGCTTATACTGCAAATCGTTTTAAATGACAGATAATTTGGGTGGGAAATGATCCTGCCACGAGAACTGCGCTCGCTGCTCTCTGGCCCCTACCTCCGCGTAACCCCAGTATCAGTCACTGGGGCTTTGCTCAGGGAAGGCTCTTTGGCCGTTTCTTTCGGCAGGTGTCCCGTTTATCTGATCCACAGAAAGTTATGGCAGATCCTGTAACTTTCCAGCACGGGAAATCAGCAGCTTCAAGTGCTTTTTTCTTACTGTATTTCAAAATATATTTCCTTTGTGCTTGTGGAAGAAGAATGGCACTAGTTTAATAATGCAGAGCCCTTTGCTAATCTTTGCAATCAGATCTTGGGGGCTTTGGCTGCCAGCGTGCAGGGCAATCACTTCGAACACGAGAGCAAACAGAACCAGGGGCTCCTGGTAGTTCAGAACACAGACCAGCTCAGACTGGCCATGCTTCACTCTTTCTGCTTGGTAGTTTATTTTGGCCACTGAGAAATTTGCATCCTTTTAGGTAACATCTGCCTAACCCTGACAAAATCAGTCTAAATGGGGAATCAAACGTAATGTGTTCACATCTACACACAGAGCTCCCTACACTGTGCACCTTCTGGCACTGCTACCACAGCAAACGCAAATGCCCCAAAATTACCAGGTATCACCCTTGGGAAATCAGGTCTCTTCAAGGCCCAGCAGCTTCAAACACAAACAGGATCAATAGCCCTTGGCAGCTGGTCAGGCACTAACAGTGATTAGGAAGGTGTTTGTAGTGACCAGGACAGTCCTTTTAGGAGGTGGTTTATCTTTCAGCAGACCAGCTTACTTCAAGCCTTCTCCTTCTTCCCACTGCTGCATCACTTGGTCTACTAGAAGATTTCAGGTCTTTCTGTTACTCTTTTTCCTAATTAGTAATTTTGAGATGTTATTCATGGTCCTTCTGGTAAGCCCTGAGATATAGAGCCATAAAATAGGTCACCTGGCTTCAGTAAACCCTCCATTACCCTACTGTATTTTTATTGCTATCCTACAAATTCCTTCAGTGCAGAGAAAGAAGAAAAAATAATCTCATTCCAGGAACAGTTTAAATTTAGATTAAAAAAAAAAATGTGGGGGGTGAGAGGAGAAAAAAAAAGGAATATTTAAGCATTTGTGAGCATTTGGTGTAGCTGTGTCTTCTGGGGCACCCATCAGTGGGGAGATTCCTTGATCTGTGTTTATTTTGCAAGCTATAATTTAATTTCTCTGCTGGAGTCCTTTGTGTTTCCCTTATGATTGCATCTCTTCTTGGTGGTTGACTGCAGTGGTGTTTTTCCACATCTTAAGAATACAGAATGAATTTCAAATATCTATTACTAAATGCATGTGGAAATCTGAGCAGTTCTTTGGCTTTTTCATAGTGTTCCTGGCTGCTCTAGGGTAACATGATCAGAACAGGAGAGGTTTGGTAGTCTCCATACTCACAGATAATTCTGCTGTAAATTCGCTGACAATCTCCTGTTGTTGCATTTATCTGAGCAGGGCAAGAAAAAGACGAAATACCCAATTTAAGGCTGGCAGAAGCAGCCCAGTTCCCATGGACACTAGTGCAAGTTGTGACTAGTAAGGCCACGGTACAACCTGAGTCTACGTTTTCTCCTCCAACCCCCTCAACTGCAGGTTACCACAGGGCTCCAGGAAGAGGCCAAGGCCCTCGATCTTGTCTGGGCTCACGCTGACATTGAGCCCCCTCTTACTCTGGTCCCCAACCCTATTGGAACAATATGGGATTGTTTCTGTCTCCTTACTCAAATGTTTTAGCCGTTTTATTGCAAATTCAGAATTTAAGAAGGCAGCTCACCTTCCTGCTGGGCACATCTTCCTTTGGCTCCCTGTTGGCACGCACGAAATACCACCAAATTGACTGAAATGCTGGAATCAGCTAAATATGAGTAGAAAAATAAGTATGTCACTGTCCTCTCGGCCCTCACGCACACAGGATGGGCACTAGCAATGGATACACGAGATGGAACCTGGCATTTTATAACCACGGCTTTCCTGGCCCTGGCGAGCGCGGCCGCTCCGGCCGCCGTTCACTGCCCTTGCAGCGCTGAAGTGAACGGCAAGCGCCGGCTCAGAAACACACGCGTGTGCTCTGCTGAGCACGGGCCTTTATGTAGCCCTTATTTAGCCCTACGGGAACACACCCGAGAGCAGAAATGATTCCTAGAAGATGGACAGGGCCACAGTCCTTCCAGCCCCATGTGCAATTTTCATGCACCTTTCTTTGAAACCATTCTGGTTCTTGCACACTGGACAGACCCCTGCACAAAAATCCCCTCCTGGGATAAAAAGGAAAGGAAAATTCCCTCTCTGTGAGAAGTTTGACTCTGGCGCTTCAATGTAACTCTCAAAGACCCAAGAGCCTTTGGCTTCCTATCGTTAAGAATGAATTAGAATAAACTGTGAATCCCAAAGCTCCAGTTAATAGAAGCGTAAAGAGAAAATTGGCAGGTTAGCAGTTAGACAGCGGGCTGAACAGCTGCCATTGACAATGCCTATAAATAGATTGTTCAAAGACAAACATTACATTTGATTGCCTACAAGGACAAGGCCTTTCCCACTTTGGGCTGGCCATAGATTTTCGTATTTTTAAAAAAGGCGGCGAGCGATTTACAGGTTCAGCACAAGATGAGATTGAGGCCCTCCATTTTCACCCGGCGCCCCATCTGCTTCACAGGCCTCTCTGCTGCAGAACAGCAAGCTCCTGATGTGCTGTTCTAATTTTGCCCGAGACATGCAAAATTACTTCCATAATGGCAGCAGTTTAAAAGCAAATCCGTGCTGTTCCTGTTGGGTGAGAGCTGGATTTGCACAGGGCTGCAGAGCGGCGCTCGGTGCTTTCAAATGTCTCATGATGTCTACATACAACCATCCATGTGCCAAAGACCGGACACAAAAGGGTGCTGTGCTTCTGGATATGTCTTCGAGAAAGGCCCCAAATATCATCTTCAGGAAGGAAATGCCTTCCTGGGGCTTATCAGAGGTAGAAGACAGCAGATTTAAAGTGCAATAGCAGGGGGAAGAGAAGAAGAACGGAGGTCCTACTGCAAAAGGGGGAGGCAAGACTGGCACGGAGCAGAGGAGGTCCCTTGGTCACCACCCTGTTGTTGCTGGTGGTTTGCAAGCAAGTATGTTGGTTTAGAGAGCTTGGGAAGAGTTGGTGTTCTCCTACTAGAAACCAGCAGCTTTCAGCCTTGAAGTGGGAGCTAAATTCAAAGGCTTCAGAGCACGAGCAATAAAAGATGACATAGGGCAAAGAAAGGAATATTGTGCTGATAGTCTAATACAGCACGCTGACAGAAATTATTGCCAAAGCTTCAATCTACGACCAATCCCAGAAAGGCAATATTAAAACAAAAATGAAATGAATTAATATCACTGAAAAACCCTACGGTTACACTTCTGTGCTGAACAAACCTAGAAAGCCCTCTCTCCAGAAGTAAGCAAGAACTGAGGGTTACTCCTGGCCAGCTTCACCTTTATGAACACAAATGATTTTAGGAAACCTACAGCACACCTTGGACTTGCAGCAAACCATGGCCCAGGCAAGAACTGTATAGATTTCCATTACACTGTGGACTAGGTCCAGCTTTGGATGAGACTCTGAGGGAGCTCTGGCTTCTCAGCAAGCTGCAACATGGCCAGATGGATGCAGAGACTTCTCTAGCCCAACATCTCATGAGGGAACCCACGCTCAGGTGCATGATGTAGCTCTGCACGTCTATGTCTTGGCCCCAGGGAAGCCACGTCTCGGTTTTTGGACGTAGATGGATCATAGGGCAAGCACCACGGCGCACGGGATGAGCTATCGGCTGCTCCATAGGTTGTCTGCACTTGGGATGGAGAGGAAAAGGCTTCATTTGCCTTAAAGGCAGCAATGCTCCACCAGAGCAGCAGGACTGAGTGACCTTGGAGCACTAAGGCCCATCATCAGCGCTGGTGTAAATGAAAAATTC